>JAHBCN010005073.1:0-58237 GCA_019359885.1 Listronotus oregonensis | reverse complement strand
ATATATATATACAGGGTGTCAATTTGAAAACTTCCCACCCCTATTATCTCGAAACGGGTTAGGTTTTTATAAAATCGCTAGGACACGTCGATTTTATTATCGAGGGGGAACAATTTTTATGCAGAAATCACTTCGCCTCTTTCAACCCCCTACCCTCCAGAACCTCCCTCTCAAAAATCTTAAATGGCAATAGGGGTTGAGTGATACCTCATTTGAAAGAACTTTTTATTCTCTACATTTTGGCACCTTATTTTTTAAATTTGAGTGCTGCGTTGCCAAGTTAGGGTTATTTAAACATTGTTAAATTACTTATTATTAAACATTATTCCTGTAAGTGTTTTAATTACGTTAAAGCTATGATTTGCATTGAAACATGTTATTTAGGTTAATATTATTTTTATTAAACATTTGCATAGTCGTTACAATTATGGTCTTTACAAAAGCACGCCTAAAATTTATTTTATTAACACGTTTAGTTTAAGAGGTGTTCAAAGTGTTCTCCATTGTTCTCCAAACAAAAATAAAGTCTATTCTCAAATTCTTCCCGAACATTTTGAAATACCTCTTCTGGAATAGCCCTACTTGCCTCTGTAATTCTTCTTTTTAAATCTTCGATATTATCAGGCTGAGTTTTGTAAACAACCGTTTTTATGTGCCCCCATAAAAAAAATCTAACGGCGTTAAGTCTGGTGACCTAGCAGGCCATTCTATCGGTCCCCTTCTACCAATCCATTGGTTAGGGAATCTGTTATTCAACCACTCCCGCACTGGCCGAAAATAATGCGGCGGAGCTCCATCTTGCTGAAAGTGTAGTTCGTTTGCTTGCAAAATGTTACCACCAACTTGATTTTCCAGTTCAGTTGTTATTAAAGGATCAATTACATCCTCAAGTAGGTGTAAGTAGAGCTCTCCAGTTAAGTTTTCTTCAATAAACAACGGTCCTATAACAGCATTTCCGAGAATACCGGCCCAAACATTTGTGGCCACTGTGTAGCACCCTCTCTGAAAATGTGGGGATTGTCGTCACTCCAGTATCGACAATTCTGTTTATTGACATGGCCGTTTAGGAAAAAGGTACATTCATCACTGAAGCAAATGTTGCTTACCACAATTTCACGAGTGTTGATTAAGTTGGACATAATTTCGCAAAACTCTATTCTCCTATCAAAATCGTCCTCATGAAGTTCCTGTAAAATTTGCATCTTGTACGGATGATATTTATGTAACTGTAATGCTCGTCGTACAGTTTCATGTGACATTCCAGTTAGACGTGCTACTGTACGGAGAGAATTGGTGGGTTCTGCAACGAATGTTCCCAAAATCTCTACTTGAGCATCTTCGTTTAAAACACGCCGATTTGCCCTTTTTTTGTTTCCAACTGAACCCGTTTCATTAAATTTAGCTACTACGTCCAAAATGTATCTGTGACTTACATTACAATTAGGATTTCTATTATTAAAAACTTCTGCCGTTCTTCTTGCGCATCTTCCTTGCTCGCCATAAATAAAAATCATTTCAATTCTTTGCCTAAGCGTGTATACCATAGTAACTAACAATAACACACAAATTATCGCAATAAATTTTAACTGATTTAAATACCTAGTGACATTGACTGGTAGGAAAGTTCACTAAATAATATTTTAAATTTCGGATCATATCATCAAACTGTATTGAGACGAATTCCATTGCAAACGAAAATAAACAAAAAAGAAAAATAATGTATTATCTTTCATGACCAAAAGAATTTGTCGGATTGATAAACACTTTCAGTGAGAAATGCACCGGTTCTCTTTATGGTCAAACACGTTCCAATACAAATCATAGCTTTAACGTAATTAAAACACTTACAGGAATAATGTTTAATAATAAGTAATTTAACAATGTTTAAATAACCCTAACTTGGCAACGCAGCACTCAAATTTAAAAAATAAGGTGCCAAAATGTAGAGAATAAAAAGTTCTTTCAAATGAGGTATCACTCAACCCCTATTGCCATTTAAGATTTTTGAGAGGGAGGTTCTGGAGGGTAGGGGGTTGAAAGAGGCGAAGTGATTTCTGCATAAAAATTGTTCCCCCTCGATAATAAAATCGACGTGTCCTAGCGATTTTATAAAAACCTAACCCGTTTCGAGATAATAGGGGTGGGAAGTTTTCAAATTGATGATGGTTTAAAGAAAACGAAACGTCGTACGGAAAATCTCTTAAAGTGTTTTGTAGAGCTTAAAAAGTGGCCATAAGAAAGTGTTTTTTGTTTTTCCATATCTCTTTAAATAACGCGGAAAAATAAAAACGAAATAAAAATTTGGGTTTTTTTCGGATATCTCGGAAAGTACTCAAAATTTTACAACTTTCTAATAGGCTTTTGCCCAAAATGCGCAATTTTTTCCCATAATTTAACCGATTTCTATCCTTAGGGTTTTTCCGAAATCCCCATGCATGCACTCGAATCTGTGATTTATATATATATATATATATATATATATATATATATATATATATATATATATATATATATATATATATATATATATATATATTTATTAATAATATATATATCAAAAAAAAATGATACTTTAAAGTAGCTATAAGTAGTTTTGAATTCAACCTGAAACGTTTTTAAAAAAAATTTATTTTCAAGTTTAGAAACATGCATTTTTTCACGAAAAATAAAATTTTTAAAAAAAATTTTAAAAAAACCAAAAAAAAATTTTATAGAACAAAAGTTGCTTAGAGTTGGTCTTTTCTTGATTTCCGGGGATATTTTTAATAAAATAATTGCAGCCCCGAGAGGCATCCTCCCCCAGAGTAAAAGCGCAAGTCGCCACTATGTCACTTTTGTTACTTGAGGCACCTTTTACCATTCACTAATTTTTATACGCAAATCGATGAAGGTTCAAAAAATTCAGAGGTAAAACCCCTTCGTAACTGTACTTTTTTTTTATTCTCCCAGTTTATTTAAACCTATATGAATTAACGCTTTAATATTAATTAAAAAATGCGTTAAAGGGGTAATATATTAACTGATTACTATTATTTTTAAATTGAGGCAATTTCATTAAAATATGTTACTGCATGACGCGTCTATTTACCCTTTGTTGACAATGTAACCCCGGCCAGCCGTGTTAAAAGCCACAATGCACGCAAATTATGTGGCAGTGGTAAACACCATTCTAAAATTCTACCGTTCGGCATCCTGTGAACTAAAACTATTTGTGAGTGAACCTGAGGCTAATGGACCCTCTGCGACCGAGATCTCATTTCATAATCGACGGGCGCAGTATTCGGGAGCTGATAAATTTTCCGGCCCCGGGGGTGAGTTTAAACTTGGTGTTTTTTTTTAGTTTTAGATATGCAGGTATTGAAAAGTAATAGAGCTTGATATTTAATCTATTTTTAAAATGTATATTTTAATACTTTATATAACTATTTATTAAATGCAATTTAATAATAGATATTTATGTTATAAGGATCATAATAACGATCATTATTCACGGTTAGTACCATAACCGTGAATATTATCGGACGGGGCGTTCGCAGAGTCTGATAACAGTGCTTGTCCCATTATGATTGTTTGTGATCCGAATTTCATAAAAAAAATTATATTTCGACAATTTCTTCAAAAATTATTTTCTTGTTGCATTTGAGGAAGTGATGTAAACGTAGCTTAATTTCAGTAATGTGCGTAGCAACATAAAGTAACAATGGTATTGTTAACTTGTATTTTTCTGTTATTGTCAAGGTAGGTAGGTAGGTTTAAAGTGAGTGGGTATAAAACCTTGTATAAGATTGTAAGAATCTTCTACAATGCAAGGTTCATTTAATGTTAGATTATCCTTGCAAAACTCACAGTTAATTTTTTTTAAAACAATGTAGCAGCAGTATCCACCCAAATAAGTTATAACTGGCATTTCAGATCTGACAGCTTCAGAGTCCGAGTCTTGAATAACAAGTTTGGATAACAAACTATCAATCTGGTCAGCATAACTTAAAAGAGGTATCTACTTGGGATTCGCTGAGGGTGTCATAATCTGATTGAAAGAATTCATTTATATTAATATTTCCATAATGTCTAGATTTTAGTGACAGTACAGATTGAATTCTGAGCCTTTTTTCTGACTCATATAGTTGGCAGACGAGATGGTAATGGCCGCCAGCTAATTGCCTGTACTTTCAAACGCCCTTCCAATGGATCTGTTTGAAATTTGCCTAGTAATACATAATTCATATCTAATTCTGTTAAATAATATTTAGTAACTTCAAGAAGTCCAGTGATGGTGTGACTTAATGCAGTGTGTGTCTGCCGAGTTAAGTTATTTGGAAAATTAGATGTTTTCCAAGTATCTAACCAATTTTGCCATTGATTTAAGAAATAAAATTTAGGATCCTTATTGGGCTCAGCTAGTATTGATTTGAGGTGAAAGGTTCCTGGTACTTATCTAATAAATGTTTTCCCTTAAGGGAGTTTTAACGTTAACGATTTTCCACCATGTCCATATAATGCTAATAAAGTCTGTGTCTTGTGAATAAGATAAATTATTAAAAAGGGCCTTTTAGAGCCTCGATAATAAAAGGATTAAATATTTTAAGGATAATTTGACATTTTGTCTTTCTATAGATGATGATGGATATAAAGCCTTTAAGCTAAGTGAATAGCCATGCTTTAGTAATTTGTCTCTTTCCAATTCATGCAGTTTCTTGACAGTAGAAAAGGCGGCACATTTTTTTTACCTGTCTCAAAATCAGGATATGAAGAGTTTGATCGGGTTTCGAATTAAGCCAGTTATTAAAAATACATTTTAATAAATGTACCGTGTCAAAAAGGTAAAATAGTGGTCTTTCTGGGTCTATAGGATGTGGAAAAACTATGTTAAGTTCATTTAAGTCTGAAAACTTACTCATTGCTTTACTATTTATTGCATTATTGTCACTAATTGTACAAAATACTAGGTATCCAATTTCTTCTAAATTTTCTATTATAGTTTTAATAAACTGATATAACATTTGAAAAATAGGAAGGGCAATTTGGGAAAATAGTAGGAACAGGAGTATCTCTCAATCGAGGCTTCTTTAAATTTACTGTGATAATATTACCTGTTTTTGGATCCTGCTCTGAAATAATCCAAATAATACTAGGTGTAGTAATATGTAATTCACACACTTTAGTGTTTTTATTTGGGACTAAATCGTCTCGCGGAATTGATTGCAACCATTTTTTTAGCTCGCTGTCGTTGGGAAAACATGAACTTTTGGCCCATTAGTGTAATTACCACGGCAACCCGCAGCACAGCACTTATACGGCATATTCACAAAAATGCTCGAACTTTTAAACCCGCAAATAGGTAAACAGAAAACTGATTTAATCTTAAAATTAAACGAGATTAAGACAAAAGCAAAAGTTACCTCACGTTAAACTAAAGTTAGGTTAGTATCAGCGTTGTGCTCGACATAAAGCAAATGTGCCTAATTGCTTAAAAATGTACTAGATTGTACTAGATTACATTTTTCAATTTTTAGGATTGGCACGAGTGCTGTTGGGTTTTCATTGATTAAACAAGATTTTTATGAAAATGTAATAGATTATTCGGATTTTAGCTATTGTAGTAATAGCGTAATAGTCAGTGTCTAATTGTAATAGATCTAGTACAATTTTAATAGCAAGCACAACGCTGTACGCCACCACGCTCAGCGACATTTTATATGGAAAAATCATCCGGCCTAGATGTGATGACGTCACGCGTAATTTATTTGGAGCCCCGAGGCCTTTTCTTGTATAGGAGGTATTGATAAAACCGTCACCGCGACCGCTCGGTCTATTGTAGCTCACACCCTTTTATATTTCTTGCACCAGGTCTAGACTCCTAATAAATCTCATGTTTCTGTTGGGAGAGAGAACTTTCACCTCTCGCGGCAACAAGGTGTCAGTGCCGAGGATTGCGAATCTTAGTCGTGCTATTGCTGGGCACAAACACAGTATGTGTTCTGCCGATTCATCCCCCTCCATGCACATGCGACACTCGGCGTCTTCCGTTAGGCCGATCTTGTCCATGTGGTATTTTAATCTGCAGTGTCCCGTGTACAGTCCCACTAGAGTTTTAAGGTGTACCCTTGATTGCTCCAGTAGTTTGAAAGTACATTGTTGGTTCGGTGGGCTTATAAAAACCTTTGAGTGTCTGAGACTCGGAAGTCCATGCCAGTACCGAAGATTTTCTCTTTGTGTCCAAGCCGATATTAACTGCATGTTATTGTCAAAGTTATTTTAAAAAAAAAAAGTTCATCGAGCTTTGTAGAATAAATGATTTACCCTCAAAAGTTGAAAATTTAGCTAATTTTGCAGATGCTGTATTAATATCTGGAAAGTCTAAAACGTCTATGCCAATTATAAAAGTTTACAAATCACGTTGTCAATTAAAAAAATGTTGACATAAGTAAGTTTAGTCACCTGATTGCATTTTTAAAACGAAACTCTTCAAAAGTCTTCAAAGGCGGAGCAAATAGTGCGGTGCCTACACAATGGATATCTGTTAGGCAACCTATTTACAGTTGGGTTTTGGACTGAGTATTGTAATTTAAATTTTATTTCAGTCAAGAAATCAACGAATTATTGTGTAACGTACCATAAGTGCTATTGAAATTTGTGTCAAGATTTTACAGTGTTTTATTTATTTTTGACCCACTCTATAAACAACAATACTAAATCTAAACCGAAATTTACCGAATACGAAAAACGAATGCAGCTTCGGTCTTGTGAAGCCCGGTGGGCGGCGCACCGTCCATAAATCCGCTTAATAGGTGCAAGATTAAACCACAAATCCGTGTTGTTTTACGGCTAATTCATTTATATCGATCCGAGTAGGCGGTTTCGAAAGAGATAGCTATCCGCCGCCCGAAGATTAGAAACTCCCGGGGATTTCTAAGTCTCGAAGGTCTGGACGCGACTTGCTTGTGAAATTGTCAACTAAAGAATAAAAATAGGGCCGGTTAAAGTTCTGCCGTTTGGATAAGCGTTTAATAAAAAAAGAATTCTTATTTTATTGGCTGACTTTAAACGATTTGTCGGTTCTAATTATTATATATTTTATAAGATCAGGACAATTTAAGAAAAAATTCCAGGTTTTCAAAGATAGTTTTACAGCTAACGTTACTAAAAATGAATTCTATTTTTTTATTAATATGATATCAACAAAATTTAGCATTAAATGACAAACAAAATTAATTAAAAGAAAAAATAGCTAGAAAACTATAAAATTATATATATATATATATATATATATATATATATATATATATATATATATATATATATATATATATATATATATATATATATATATATATACAGGGTATTCATGAGAAAATGTCAGTACTTCAGGTAAGTAGTCAAGTCGAAATATAAACATAAAAATTCTATACAAATATGGGTACGCAAAGCCTTCGAAATACAGGGTGTTAAAGTTCTTATTTAATTTTTCTATTTTTTAATAGCTATTTATGTATCAAGGTCGTTACTGGGACTATAATGCCCTGAAGGTCGAAATAGCCCGAGGGCCTCTGGCTCGAGGGCTAGATTTCGACCTGATGGGCGATATAGTCCGAAGTAAAGCCGTGGTGCATACAATGCTTTATGTTTTACCCAAAAGAGTTTTTCAATGACTAATTACATTATTTATTCGCAATATAAAAAATAAGTTGCACCTGTACCTGTATACGTAAGTAGATAATGACTGGTGTTAAGTTTGACTTTGATGTTTCTGTCAGTTAGTCAGTTGGCATTTTTTATTTAACGATTTGCTCAAAATGGAAGAAATTCCACAAAATATAAGAGAAAAGGCCATAAAAGCGACCGAAAATCTTTTGCCAGTTAAATCAAGGCAACAGTATGAGGAGTATGGCATATTTGGTATTTGGAAAAATGCGAACGCAATTCTTCAAATAACCGAAAACGTTTTAATGGCATATTTCCAGGAACTGGTAAGTTATTGATTTTATTTTAATACATATGTTTAACAAACTTTATTATTTTGTCGGAAAAATACGGTCGAACTCTCTCTGGACCAAGTATTTTTAAAGTCTACGTTGATGGTCTATGAAAATATAGACACACCATAATACCATCGTCTCATATCTTTTTTAAAAGTTAAGTCGAAAGGATACGTCCCGAAGAAGTCTAAAGTTTTGGAAGGAGAACAAATATTAAAATTTATTAAGAAGACTCCTGATGATATCTACTTGGTACACAAAGTCATATTGGTAATGGGTGTTTTTGGAGGTTTAAGACGAGATGAGTTGGTCAAAATGACCATTGATGGCATTGAAGATAGAGGAACAGTCTTGGTTATAAAGGTACCAGAAACTAAAACTTCCAACTTCAAAAAGTTTTACTATCATTGAAGAAGATTTGGAAGCGCTTTAAATTTAATAAAGAGTACACAACTTTAAGACCAGCTGGAATAAAGGGCGAAGATTCTTTCTTACCTATAGAAAGGGTCGATGTACAGTACAACCCATTGGAAAAAATACCATAGGAAGCGTCCCAATATTGATCGCAAAATTTTTAAAACTGGATAATGCAGAAGCTTACACCGGCCACTGTTTGCGTCGCACATCGTCAACTTTACTTGTTGAGGCAGGTGCTTCGTTTGAAACGCTAAAACAACATGGGAAATGGAAAAGCTCTTCAGTAGCTGAAGGATATATAGAAGAAAGTATTTCATCCAAAAACAAAGTAGCCAAAATGATTGCCAATTCAGTTAATTCCGTATCGACTATTGAAAATTCTTTAATGGACTGTTCTTCTATACAAAATAGCGTTAGTGCTACCACCGCTACCATCACAAAAAACACCGACCATTCTATAGTGGGATCAGCCATTTTCCGGGACATTTCAAAATTGTAATTTTTATTTTGGAAATTAAGTTTAATTTTAAAGTAATGTTTAAAGAAAAATTATTTTTTTGTATAAACTTGATCTTTATTATGAGAGAAATAAAATTGGATAAGCAATAAAATTTCCATATTAGCGCATTAGGGGGCATTATAAGCGGTCATTATCATAATGCCCACTTATAATGCCTAGGTGTGATAGCAGGTATTGTGCTCTCATAATATATTCCGTTTCTAAGGTATTATAGATCAATAATAGATAGGTAAAACATAAATAAAATTATAAAACCTAGCTTAAGTTTTGCTGAAGATAATTTAAGAACAATGATTTTATTGAAAATTAAAATACAAATTGTTTAATTATATATTTTGTTTTATTTTTTATAAATTTCGCTATAATAAAATCAGATGCGTCGTAATTTTTTTAAATCCAAATATCTCGAAAACGGTTGCCCATATCAACTTTTAACAAGTATATCTTTTTAACGTTAAAATGACAAAACAATTATTTAATTTACTTAAAAATACAGGGCCGTACCAAAAAGTTGTGATTGTTCAAAATAGTAAAAATACGTGTAGGTGGCACCCCTACAAGTAAGAGCCGTACTAAGATTAGGTTCAATCCCGTCTCCAAAACGCAAAAAACCCCCGGATACCAATTTTGCAGCCCCATTTTTATTATAGATTTTATTAAAAAAATAGAATAATTAAATTAAAACTTTTACACCCTGTATTTCGGAAACGAAGGCCTTGCGGGCCCATATTTGTATAGACTTTTATGTTTATTTTTGGACCCTGACTAAGTACCTTAAGTATTGACTTTTCCTCACGAATCATCCTGTATGAGGGTGATGCTCACCATTTTAATGGGCGATACTGGAGCTTAAAACAAGTCAAAAACTTCATATGACATAGGTGTCAAACGCCCGACCGGAATTTATCTAATATATCAAAGTTACAAATTTTGGTAGCCTATATTTCTGAAGCAGCAACAACTAGCAAAATTCAATTAATCGCTCAAAATTAAATTTATTTTCTAAGTTTTTTGTTTTAGTCTGCAAAGTAAAAAAAAATTCTCCCAGTTAAAAATTTTAAAAAACAATTGGCAACAGCGCTACCCGTAGCGTGGACTTTGTCAAGTTAGTCGGGCATTGTATTGTGTCTACTCACCGCGGTATTTTTTTTTTTTCGTTTTTATTTCGTGCGTTTAAGTTCAAAATAATGTAATCAAATCGGAAATATGCCGATATGTTATTAATTTACGGCAAGGCAAACCAAAATGCTAATCTAGCAACTCAAATTTACCGTAAAAGATTTCCACAACGGCTAAAAAGAGTTTGAAAACGAGATGTGTGCAACCAAGAAATCTAAATAGAGGACTTGGAGGATACATAATTGTAGAACAAGAGAAAAGAGTTTTAAAAAATGCGAAAGAAAATCCTGGTATTAGTAAGAGATCATTAGGCTGCAGAGTACATGTATCACATACCACAGCTCACGGGACCTTACGGGAAAATCTTCTTTATCCTTACCATCATCAACGTGTGCGAGCTTTACTACCTGAAGATTTTCCACGCAGATTAGCATTGTGGCAATGGTTTTTGTAAAAAGAAAAACAAGGAAAATCCCCATTTTTTTGGTAGCATTTTGGAAACTGTTTAATTTATTTTTACCAGAGATGGGATATTAAATTTCCATAATACACATACTTGGTCGCAAGAAAGCCACATACGATTCACGAGGCACATTTTCAACAACTATTTAAAATAAACATTTGTGCGGGTATTTTGGGTAATAATGTAATTGGTCCTTTCGAATTACCTCCAAATCTTACAGGGCCAGCGTATTTAAATTTTTTGTCACAAAACTTAGCTTGCAGGACTTGCCCTTGCAATATAGGCTAAAGTTATGGTTTTTTCATAGTGATGCACCACCTTATATCTTTGGAGGAGTCACTGAACATTAAAAACACCAATTATTTAAATCGTTGGATTGGCAGAAATGCTCTAGAACCTAGAAAATGGCCCGAGAGATCTTCAGACCTAAATCCTTTAGATTTTTGGTATTGGGGTGACCTTAAACATCTTCTTCACTTGGATGGTAAAATTCAAATAGAGGCACATTTTCGTGAGACAATTTTTAATACGGCTAACTTAATTAGGGAAAGTGTTGGGAGTTACGCGAAAACTGGGTTCCTCGAAGTGAGGCTTGTGTAGAAAGTAAAGGAAGACAATGCAACCCTCAGTGGTTTTTTCATTGTATCTTTTCTAAAATGAAAATTTAAAATAAATGCTTTTTGATTTGATAAATTTTTCTCAAGACGCGTACTGTATATTACAAAAATACATTTATAAAATTGTTTCTTCGACATTTTAGCCGTTTATCTTGGCTAGATCGTTGGAAATATCCAATAAAACTAGATTCCTCAGAACATTAATATCTCGTGTCGATATTCAACTAAATATCCTTCTCTGAATATATTTTCCTTGTCTTCTGGTCCATATCCATCGTTTTGCGGCCATCCGGCTGATCTATTACGTTATCTGACAGCCTTGCGATTATCCAGAAATTGGACATTAACTTTCTCCGTGCCAAGAGAAATTTATCGACCGCGGAAAATGCGCCCGATATTTTATGGAATGGGATCTCGGTCAAAAGGGGGTCATTAGACATAAATTGCGGAATCATAACTGCTTTCTGAAATGGTTTTACTCAGGACTAGTATTAAAATGGAAAATATTTGTTCTTCATAAGAAGAATATAATTAAAATAAATAAATAAGTGCAGGATGTCCCATTTTCACACTTCCCCGTGATTGTTAGTGCTATTTAAAAAGCTTTATATGCGTCATGTACTAAATTTATAATGGTAAAATGAATATTTGAAAATTTTACTCGCTTAACAGATACGGGGGGAGGGGAAATCAAGAAATCGACAATTTTAGTACGAACCTATATTTTCTTAGCGGCTCTTACTTGTAGGGGGTGCCACCTACAAGTCTTTTTACTATTTAAACAATCACAACTTTTTGATACGGCACTGTATTACATTTTTAAGTAAATTAAATAACTGTTTCGTCATTTTTACGTCAAAAAGATATACCCGTTAAAAATCGATATGAGCAACCGTTTTCGAGATATTTGGATTAAAAAAAAATACCACGCATGACACGCATCTGACTTTATTATGGCAAAATTTTAAAAAAATTAAACAAAATGTATAATTAAACGATATGTATTTTAATTTTCAATAAAATTATTATTCTTAAATTATGTTCAGCAAAACATAAAAAAAAAACTATAAATAAAAACTTTAACACCCTCTATATCGGAAACGAAGGCCTTGCGGACCCATATTTGTATGGACTTTTTTGCTTATTTTTGGACCCTAAGTACGTACCTAAAGTATTGACAATTTTTCACGAATTACCCTGTATAACACACTATGAATGATATTGATGTGATTTATTTAAACTTTATTACTTTAAACCGTAGTTGGCTATGAAACAAAAGCTAATATTCTAGAAACAAAACCGTATAGATTGTAGCTGGAAAGACATTATACAATATATTTTAACATACAAATAATAGTAGAAAAAAAAGTTGGCACAAAATACTAAATTTAAAAATTAAAAAAACTTTAAAAGGAAATTTAGGATTCAGATTAAGAAAAGAAATAACCGAAATCTTCGCAAATGTTCAAAAGTGGAGGTTATTTTCGATGCACTTTTAACATCATTTTCAAACGGATTTTAAGGCATTCATGATATGTAATTGTTTTATTTCTGCAAAGCCCTCATGAGTTTTTTGATTAGGTTGTTATTGGGCTAAGATATTTCCTAATAAATTTATTTTCCAACACTCCCTAAAAAAAATCTGAAGGTGTTAGTTTTGGAGATCGTGGTGGCCACGTGATAGGTCCATGTGTTCTTGTCCAAGGATTTTTAAGTAAGTATTTTAATACTCTCTTATTTCAAGTGTGTCATGGGTAAGGACGCCAACTTGTTAAAAGTAAATTTCTATTACTTTGTTTAAAGGGACATCATCAAGAATATTGAAAAAGTTGGATTGGAGTATATCCAGATATTCCGCTGCATTTAAATATATATATATATATATATATATATATATATATATATATATATATATATATATATATATATATATATATATAGATATATATACAAAAAATGTCCATCCCAGTATGAAAATAACTGTCAGAGTTGGCCCCGCCGATTTTGCACAATAACGAAATTTCACGAAATAATTTAATGTGTTGCCTACTTACACACTGATAAATCAGTGTGTAGTTAGGCAACATTATACTTTATGAGAGCCGTATTAGTTCCGATTGTTTTGCTTTGTGTGATTATATTTTGTGGTTGCAGAAGTTTTGGATTGATAAAAACTTTCTTATTTTAGTGACTAGTGTTTATTAAATTGTGACTATAATTTTGTGTTTATTGTTTGTTACTTATAATATCGTAACAAAATGACTAGAGGTTGTATGGTTTTGTCTTGCAAATCTAAGGGTAACCTACCCGGCATATTTTACTTTAGGTAAGTATTTCTTATATTTAAATTAGGTGCTTCTTATGAGACGTAACGTTAGGTAACCGAATAAATAATAATATATCAATTATAAATAATAGAAAATGAAAATTTCATAGGAAATAGCAGTGAGAAAAGTAAGGCAATTCTAACTATCTTTCAGATGATTTCCATAATGTTTGTGTGGATTATTAAAAAGAAATAAGGTTAACATTTAGGTACTTTTATTTCATTTAATAATTTAGTACATTCTTTTAAATGATCAAAATTATTAATTACTGGGCAGACAAGGCAAATTTTAATATATACAGGTCCCTGTAATTGAATAAAAAGAAGTTCAATTTTATGTTAAAGTTCATTTTTACTTTTTCTGTATTTGTTTAAAAAGAAATTAGTTTTTGATTTCTTAAACTTACATTATTAACTTTTTTAAACTCAAGATACTGTAGACACATAATATTTAACGGTTACTGTTACAATGGATACTTAGGTACCAAAGGTTACTAAACATTTTTAACCACTGTTATTCTGTCTCATGAATGTTTGTTATTGGTGAAAAGTATATGCCTAAAAAGCAGTTATAAAAATTTTCACTTTTTAATGTACAACCACAATCTAAGGATTAGATTAAACTCATTTACTCTATCTTGCCCTTCTTTTATCACAAAATTGGTGATAAGTACATGAAACTATCATACAATGTTTGAAATGTTGTGTCTTTTTATTTATTTACAAAGATTTTTGGTAAAAATACAAAGTCCCAAAAATATCGACCATTTAAATAGAAGGCTGTAAAGTGGCGCCATCTATTCTTTCCATATTATATCAGATGATATAAAATCCAATATTACACAATAATTTTAAATATTCTATAGTAGTATCGTTTAATAACCGACAATTTTGTGCAAAAAATAAAAAAGCAGTAAATGCTTGAATTTGACATTTGATAATGTCAACTTTATAGTTGTAGTTATAGTAACAAAGAAATATGGAAGTCCGGCTCTGACCTACTATTTATTGGGCAAACTCCGCGGGGCCAATCCCCCGATTCCCGCTGCCCTGCACGCCTGGACAATTTTGTTTTACAGTATTGGGCTTCCATACACCTTTAAAATTCCTTGGTTTTACCTTCAAAGATGTAAATGGAAGATATTATCCGCTACCTGTTTCTAATTATTACTTTATTAGCTTTTTTAGCTATTTTTTTTAATAATTTACTAGGCATCATCATATCATTTCCTAATAGTTTTTGATGATTACAAAACTTATCTTATGAATTTAGAGTATCTGACAAATAGGATTCTTATCTTTTAACGAGGTTAGGTAAATAATTTTAGATACATTTAAACCTTATCTTATGATTATACAGCATTTAACCTACTAAATACGCCTTTAACCTTAAAATACCCTTGGCGATATGAGGTTAAAATCACAAAAGGTAATAATAACTTAAAAAAAAAACTTCAAACAATTTTTCATAAACATTGTATGGTCCATAATGTTTGTGAACATATTTTAAAAACCTATTTTATGCTCGACAGGCTGGATGTCCCACAAATTCGAATTTTATTAAGGTCAAAAGATCACTTATTAAATTTATCGCACCAACAGGTCATTTTTCAAGGTATAACAAATATGCAAAAAAATTATAAAAATCGGTTTACTTGTGTACTGTCGGAAGAATTTTGTCCAAATGGACACACTATGCGGCGTCAGGTATAAAAGTTATGGGAGCAAACCTCTTTTTTAAAATGAAACAACCTGTATAATTTAATTTAAAAATAGCATATTCAATTTTCTTTTAAAAATATAACATACCATAAATAATATTGGGTTTCTACACAATTTATTTAAATTTTATTACTTTAAACCACAGTAGGCTGGGAAATGGCGCAAAATAAATATTTTGTTTGCTCTCCGGAAAGACGACAAACATTTGGGGACATAATCTCATGACTGAAACATAATTTAAAAAACCGACGGCTTTCTTACAAAGCCGAGATTAAAACCTTATAATAAAGAAAACAAGGAAAATGAAGAAATAAGCGTGTTAGGATTTGTCGAGGCCCATAGTAATAGCTCTAAATAAAAGTAGTAGCTCAAATTTAATAAAGTTAAAACCCTTTAGGCGCGTTAAGCACTTTTTCTTGGTATTGAATTAAACTGAACCGTCAGATTCAGCTACGCAACGCCCATAATGCAGTCGGGTTTTAAAACCGGATACTAAAATATGATCAAATCAATGGTGTATTTGCTTTGTATGTATCGATTCTTTAATTGTCTTAAGTTTGAGAATTCCAGTTGTTAGATTGTGAAATGTTAATTGAAAATCCCGTCTTGGTGAAGTTTTTACATCTGTCTTGTCGTCTTTGGCACACACCCTAAATTTATTCTTTGAAATTTTGGAAACAAAAATCCACCTCCACCAAAGAAATAAAAATTGAAACTGGAATTTTAAAATCCATGGCCAAAGAATTTTGACGCCCAATAAATATTTTCTCTATGTTGTTAATACTACCCAATATTTGCACCCTGGTCATAATGTGAGAAGATTGGAATTTTGTCACTGGTTTTTAAATAAATGTAACAAGGATCGTTCTTTCCTCAAAAAAAGCATTACCCCGGAACCGCACATTGGGGCCAGTGTTGGGACCAACGTTGAGCTATGTTGGCGCTATTATTTTTAAAAGCATCCAGACATTGGAAGTTATTGAAGCCAAGCTCAGTTAGCTCCAAGCAAAGCCAACATGTAGGACTTAAAAGTGGCTATGTATACTTATATGACCTGTATACGTTGCCATGCATCGGCAACAGCGTTTCTATTTTTGTGGTCTTTGACTGTTGGATTCCATAAAACTGGATCCGCTTAATAAAGCTTCAAAAACAGTAAAACGTTTTCATATCCATATCTCCTGGGGTGACATTATTTACTTTAATAAAGTTATTACGACGCGCACGTTCACTTCGCAGACTAAATAAGTTAAAAGACGATTCATTACGCGCCAATGTGTGGCGGAATACACAAACATTGAGACAAATTCCCTTTGATGTCTCGTCAAAAAACCGACACAAGACGGCCAACTCCCAACTTTCGAGCCAACGTTGGCGCCAACAGGCACCAACACCATAAATCTCGATCCACACATTGGACGAGCGTAGTTGGCGCCAACATTGGTCCAATGTGCGGTGCCGGCCTTAGGTCAGATGAATGTCGAATAACAAGGTGCGGTTTTCTTAATAAAAAACATTAGAACTCTACAAATCCCAACATGATACGACTTGTTCGTCAACAAGGTCGATTTGGGGTAAATGTAAGTTACATTTTTTTTTTAAATAAACGGACAAATCGCTGTAAAAGATATATATATATATATATATATATATATATATATATATATATATATATATATATATATATATATATATATATATATATATATATATATATATATATATATATATATATATATATATATATATATATATATATATATATATATATATATATATATATATATATATATATATATATATATATATATATATATATATATATATATATATATATATATATATATATATTAGGAAATATCTTAGCCCAATAAAAACCTAATCAAAAAACTCATGAGGGCTTTGCAGAAATAAAACAATTACATATCATGAATCCCTTTAAAAATCCGTTTAAAAATGATGTTAAATTGCATCGAAAATAACTCCACTTTTGAAAATTTGCGAAGATTTCGGTTATTTTTTTTTTTTAATCTGAATCCTAAATTTCCTTTTAAATTTTTTTTTAATTTTTAAATTTAGTTTTTGTGCCAATTTTTTTTTCTACTATTATTTGTATGTTAAAAATATTGTATAATGTTTTCCAGCTACAATTTATACGGTTTTGTTTTGAATATTAGCTTTTGTTTCATAGCCAACTACGGTTTAAAGTAATAAAGTTTAAATAAATCACATCAATATCATTCATAGTGTGTTATACAGGGTAATTCGTGAAAAATTGTCAATACTTTAGGAAAATACAGGGCCCAAAAAATAAGAAAAAAAGTCCATACAAATATGGGTCCCAAGGCCTTGTTTCCGATATAGAGGGTGTTAAAGTTTTATTTATAGTTTTTTTTATGTTTTGCTGAACATAATTTAAGAACAATAATTTTATTGAAAATTAAAATACATATCGTTTAATTATACATTTTGTTTAATTTTTTTAAAATTTTGCCATAATAAAATCAGATGCGTGTCATGCGTATTTTTTTTAATCCAAATATCTCGAAAACGGTTGCTCATATCGATTTTTAACGGATATCTTTTGACGTAAAAAAGACGAAACAGTTATTTAATTTACTTAAAAATTAAAAAGTGCCGTATCAAAAAGTTGTGATTGTTTAAATAGTAAAAATTTTTAGGTGGCACCCCTACAAGTAAGACCCCAAGAAAATATAGGTTCGTACTAAAATTGTCGATTTCTTGATTTCCCCCCCGATCTGTTAAGCAGTAAAAATTTTCAAATATTCATTTTCCATTATAAATTTAGTACATGACGCATATAAAGCTTTTTAAATAGCACTAACAATCACGGGGGAAATGTGAAAAAAGGGACATCCTGCACTTATTTATTTATTTTAATTATACTCTTCTATGAAGAACAAATATTTTCCATTTTAATACTAGTCCTGAGTAAAACCATTTCAGAAAGCAGTTATGATTCCCCAATTTATGTCTAATGACCCCTTTTTTTCCGAGATCCCATTCCATAAAATATCGGGCGAATTTTTCCCCGGTCGATAAATTTCTCTTGGCACGGGGAAAGTTAATGTCCAATTTTTGGATAATCGCGAGGCTTCAGATAACGTAATAGATCAAAAAGGATGGCCGCAAAACGATGGATATGGACCAGAAGACAAGGAAAATATATTCAGAGAAGGATATTTAGTTGAATATCGACACAAGATATTAATGTTCTGGGAATCTAGTTTTATTGAATATTTCCAACGATCTAGCCAAGATAAACGGCTAAAATGTCGAAGAAACAATTTTATAAAAAGTAAATTTTTGTAATATACAGTACCCTCTTGAGACAAAATTTTTCAAATCAAAAGCATTTATTTTAAATTTTCATTTTAGGGAAAAAATACAATGAAAAAACCACTGAGGGTTGCATTGTCTTCCTTACTTTCTACACAAGCCCACTTTGAGGAACCCAGTTTTCGCGTACCCCAAAACTTTCCCCAATTAAGTTAGCGTATTAAAAAATTTTCTCACAAATTTTGCCTCTATTTGAATTTACCATCCCAAATAAAAAAGATGTTTAAGGTCACCCCCCTACAAAAATCTAAAAGGGTTTAGGTCTGAAATCTTCGGGCCATTTTCTAGGTCTAGAGCATTTCTGCCAATCCAACGATTTAAATAATTGGTGTTTTTAATGTTCAGTGACTCCTCCAAAAGTGCCCCACTATGAAAACCATAACTTTAGCCCTATTGCAAGGGCAAGTCCTGCAAGCTAAGTTTTGTAAAAAAAAATTAAATACGCTGGCCCCCGTAAGAATTGGAGGTAATTCGAAAGGACCAATTACATTATTACCCAAAAAACCCGCACAAATGTTTATTTTAAATAGTTGTTAAAAATGTGCCTCGTGAATCGTATGTGGCTTTCTTGCGACCAAGTATGTGTATTATGGAAATTTAATATCCCATCTCTGGTAAAAATAAATTAAACAGTTTCCAAAATGCTATTAAAAAAATGGGGATTTTCCTTGTTTTTTTTTACAAAAACCATTGCCACAATGCTAATCTGCGTGGAAAATCTTCAGGTAGTAAAGCTCGCACACGTTGATGATGGTAAGGATAAAGAAGATTTTCCCGCAAGGTCCTGTGAGCTGTGGTATGTGATACATGTACTCTGCAGCCTAATGATCTCGTACTAATACCAGGATTTTCTTTCGCAATTTTTAAAACTCTTTTCTCTTGTTCCACAATTATGTACCCTCCAAGTCCTCTATTTAGATTTCTCGGTTGCACACATCTCGTTTCCAAACTCTTTGGTACACCTGCGCTTTGGTTGTTCGAAATGGATGTAGCCGTTGTGGAAATCTTTTACGGTAAATTTGAGTTGCTAGATTAGCATTTTGGTTTGCCTTGCCGTAAATTAATAACATATCGGCATATTCCCGATTTGATTACATTATTTTGAACTTAAACGCACGAAATAAAAACGAAAAAAAAATACCGCGGTGAGTAGACACAATACAATGCCCGACTAACTTGACAAAGTCCACGCTACGGGTAGCGCTGTTGCCAATTGTTTTTAAAATTTTTAACTGGAAATTTTTTTTTACTTTGCAGACTAAAACATTTAAAACTTAGTTTATTTTATTAGAAAATAAATTTAATTTTGAGCGATTAATTGGAATTTTGCCAGTTGTTAAGCGTTTCAGAAATATAGGCTACCAAAGTTTGTAACTTTGATATCGTTTAGACAAAAATCTGTCAAGGTTTGACACCTATGTCATATGAAGTTTTTGACTTGTTTTAAGCTCCAGTATCGCCCATTAAAATGGTGAGCATCACCCTATACAGGATGATTCGTGAGGAAAAGTCAATACTTAAGGTACTTAGTCAGGGTCCAAAAATAAACATAAAAGTCTATACAAATATGGGTCCGCAAGGCCTTCGTTTCCGAAATACAGGGTGTAAAAGTTTTAATTTAATTTTTCTATTTTTTTAATAAAATCTATAATAAAATAAATATTGGAGTAAAAATTGGTATCCGGGGGTTTTTTGGTATGACGGATTCGAACCTAATCTTAGTACGGCTCTTACTTGTAGGGGGTGCCATCTACACGTATTTTTACTATTTTGAACAATCACATCTTTTTGGTACGACCCTGTATTACATTTTTAAGTAAATTAAATAATTGTTTTGTCATTTTAACATTAAAAAGATATACCTGTTAAAAGTTGATATGAGCAACCGTTTTCGAGATATTTGGATTTAAAAAAATTACGATGCATCTGATTTTATTATAGCAAAATTAATAAAAAATAAAACAAAATATATAATTAAACAATTTGTATTTTAATTTTCAATAAAATCATTGTTCTTAAATTATCTTCAGCAAAACTTAAGCTAGGTTTTATAATTTTATTTATGTTTTACCTATCTATTATTGATCTATAATACCTTAGAAACGGAATATGTTATGATAGCAATAATACCTGCTATCACACCTAGGGCATTATAAGCGGGCATTATGATAATTCCCGCTTATAATGCCCTAATGCGCTAATATGAAAATTTTATTGCTTATACAATTTTATTTCTCTCACAATAAAGATCAAGTTTATACAAAAAATAATTTTTTCTTTAAACAATACTAAAAATTAAACTTAATTTCCAAAATAAAAATTACAATTTTGAAATGTCCCGGAAAATGTAGCTGATCCCACTATAGAATGGTCGGTGTTTTTTGTGATGGTAGCAGCGGTGGTAGCACTAACGCTATTTTGTATAAAAGAACAGTCCATTAAAGAATTTTCAATAGTCGATACGGAATTAACCTCGGAATTAACTGAATTGGCAATCATTTTGGCTACTTTGTTTTTGGATGAAATACTTTCTTCTATATATCCTTCAGCTACTGAAGAGCTTTTCCATTTCCCATGTTGTTTTAGCGTTTCAAACGAAGCACCTGCCTCAACAAGTAAAGTTGACGATGTGCGACGCAAACAGTGGCCGGTGTAAGCTTCTGCATTATCCAATTTTAAAAATTTTGCGATCAATGTTGGGACGCTTCCTATGGTATTTTTTCCAATGGGTTGTACTGTACATCGACCCTTTCTATAGGTAAGAAAGAATCTTCACTCCTTTATTCCAGCTGGTCTTAATGTTGTGTACTTTTTTATTAAATTTAAAGCGCCTAAATCTTCTTCAATGATAGTAAAAATTTTTGAAGTTGAAGTTTTACAACCTTTATAACCAAGACTGTTCCTCTATCTTCAATGTCATCAATGGTCATTTTGACCAACTCATCTTGTCTTAAACCTCCAAAAACACCCATTACAACTATGACTTTGTGTACCAAGTAGATATCATCAGGAGCCTTCTTAATAAATTTTAATATTTGTTCTCCTTCCAAAACTTTAGACTTCTTCGGGACGTATCCTTTCGACTTAATTTTTAAAAAAGATATGAGACGATGGTATTGCGAAATGTCTATATTTTCATAAACCATCAACGTAGACCTAAGGGTGGAATACTTGGTCCAGAGAGAGTTCGGACTGTATTTTTCCGACAAAAAATAATAAAGTTTATTAAACATATGTATTAAAATAAAATCAATAACTTACCAGTTCCTGGAAATATGCCATTAAAACGTTTTCGGTTATTTGAAGAATTGCGTTCGCATTTTTCCAAATACCAAATATGCCATACTCCTCATACTGTTGCCTTGATTTAACTGGCAAAATATTTTCGGTCGCTTTTATGGCTTTTTCTCTTATATTTTGTGGAATTTCTTCCATTTTGAGCAAATCGTTAAATAAAAAATGCCAACTGACTAACTGACAGAAACATCAAAGTCAAATTTAACACCAGTCATTATCTACTTACGTATACAGGTACAGGTGCAACTTATTTTTTATATTGCGAATAAATAATGTAATTAGTCATTGAAAAACTCTTTTTTGGGTAAAACATAAAGCATTGTATGCACCACGGGCTTTACTGGACTATAATGCCCTGAAGGTCGAAATCTAGCCCTCGGGCTATTTCAACCTTCAGGGCATTATAGTCCCAGGAACGCCCTTGATACATAAATAGCTATTAAAAAATAGAAAAATTAAATAAGAACTTTAACACCCTGTGTTTCGAAGGCTTTGCGTACCCATATTTGTATAGAATTTTATGTTTATATTTCGACTCTGACTACTTACCTGAAGTACTGACTATTATATATATATATATATATATATATATATATATATATATATATATATATATATATATATATATATATATATATATATATATATATATATATATATATATATATATATATATATATATATATATATATATATATATATATATATATATATATATATATATATATATATATATATATATATATATATATATATATATTTATTTTATAGTTTTCAGCTATTTTTTCTTTTAATTACCTTTTTGTTTGCCATTTAATGCTAAATTTTGTTGATGTCATATTAATAAAAAAAAATAGAATTCATTTTTAGTAACGTTAGCTGTAAAACTATCTTTGAAAACCTGGAATTTTTCTTAAATTGTCCTGATCTTATAAAATATATAATAATTAGAACTGACAAATCGTTTAAAGTCAGCCAATAAAATAAGAATTCTTTATTAAACGCTTATCCAAACGGCAGAACTTTAACCGGCCCTATTTTTATTCTTTAGTTGACAATTTCACAAGCAAGTCGCGTCCAGACCTTCGAGACTGGAAATCCCCGAGCTTTAATCTTCGGGCGGCGGATAGCTATCTCTTCCGAAACCGCCTACTCGGATCGATATAAATGAATTAGCCGTAAAACAACACGGATTTGTGGTTTAATCTTGCACCTATTAAGCGGATTTATGGACGGTGCGCCGCCCACCGGGCTTCACAAGACCGAAGCTGCATTCGTTTTTCGTATTCGGTAAATTTCGGTTTAGATTTAGTATTGGTGTTTATAGAGTGGGTCAAAAATAAATAAAACACTGTAAAATCTTGACACAAATTTCAATAGCACTTATGGTACGTTTCACAATAATTCGTTAATTTCTTGACCCCAATAAAATTTAAATTACAATACTCAGTCCAAAACCTAACTGTAAATAGGTTGCCTAACAGATATCCATTGTGAAGGCACCGCACTTTTTGAAAGGGCACAGGTCGTGATTACCTGCTTATACAGTGCTTTCATTTCAAAACGAACCACCCTAAATATCTTTAAAAAAAAAACACTCACCAAAAAAACAAAGAAACACGTCGATTTAGATATACAGGGGGAAGTTTAATTTCGTATTTGATAAAATTTTATCGGTTGCCTCCTAACCTTCAGTTAACCTCACTTTGATATGTCAAATGGCAACCCCCATAGTGTGACACATCATTGTAAGCGGCTGAAATTTGCTATCCAACAGTACTAAGAAACTTTAAATCGATGGACGTAGAAGCGACTTAGAAGTAAAAATGTGTGTTAATTAGTTTATCGTGTTCAAATAATTTATTTTATCAAATGCTTAAAATGTGCGCCGTTATTGGCGAGACAATAATAAAGTCTGTTTTGAAATTCTTCGCGAACGTTGGCGAAAGTTTGTCTGGTAATACCTCTGCATTCTAGTGTAATTCTACATTTAAGTTCTTGAATATTTGCAGGTGGCGTTTTGTACACTTAACTTTTTAAATAACCCCAGAGGAAAAAGTCTAGAGGAGTTAAGTCTGGAGAGTCTGCCTATCCATGTGCCTGGAAACTGTTCATTGAGCCACTCTCGAACTGCTAAAGCATAGTGGGGGGGGGCTCCATCTTACTGGAAATGCAAATTATTTTCACTGAGTTCCATAGCACCATTTTCATCCACCTGATTTTCCAAAGATTGGACGATAGAAGGGTATATCGCATTTTCCAAAAGGTTCAGATACAGTTGCCCAGTTAAATTTTCTTCCAGAAAGGATAGCCCGATAATTTCGTTTCCATAAATACCTGCCCAAACGTTGATCTTCTCTGGAAATTGAGTATGTCCTTCCTGAAATTTGTGCGGATTTTCATTATCTCAATATCTGCAGTTATGTCTATTAAGAATTCCATTTAAGAAAAAAGTTGATTCGTCAGAAAAGCGGATATTTTTGATCAAATGAGGGTCTTCGTCAATTCGCTGGCACATTGATTCGCAAAATTCTATTCTTCTATCATAATCGTCTTCGTTGAGTTCATGAAAATTTGTATTTTGTATGGAAAAAAATTATTCTTTTTCAAAATTTTGTGCACGGAACCCGTAGAAATATTGGTCAACTTAGAAACTTTTTGGGAAAAGACAACGTCGGATCTATTGCGAACTGTCCTAGTACCTCAACCTGGCGTGCTTCTGTAAAACCCTTTCATTAGTACTTTTCTTGTTGCCTACAGATCCAGTTTCTTCAAACTTACGCACCAATTCCATTACATATTTATGTCCCACGTTTTTATTTTGATGCCTCTCATTGAATACTCTGGCGGTTCTACGCGCGCATCGATCTTCAGCCCCATATAGGAAAATTATTTCTATTCTCTCTGCTAGAGTATACACCATTTTAAAATCAAGATTCTTAATTTTAAACTAACGATGTCAAAATGACAATCCTAACAGTAATATTTAACTGGTTCCTAAACGTCTTAAAAACTTGTGCTATTGCAGTGTTTTGCTGTAGCAGGTAACACAAAAAATAATAATTGGAATGAATGACACTAAAATAGTCTGCGAGGAGTTTCAAAACAAGCTTGTCTCGCCAATAACGGCGCACATTTTGAGCATTTGATAAAATAAATTATTTGAACACGATAAACTAATTTAAACACACATTTTTACTTCTAAGTCGCTTCTACGTCCATCGATTTAAAGTTTCTTAGTACTGTTGGATAGCAAATTTTATGCCGCTTACAATGATGTGTAACACTATGGGGGTTGCCATTTGAAAAATCAAAGTGAGGTTAACTGGAGGTTAGGAGGTGACCGATAAAATTTTATCAAATACGAAATTAAATTTCCCCCTGTATATCTAAATTGACATGTTTCTTTGTTTTTGGTGAGTGTTTTTTAAAGTATTTAGGGTGGTTCGTTTTGAAATGAAAGCACTGTATTAATAGTTTAGGTTAGCTATTTTGGATACTCAATAACACACACGAAAATACCTTGACAAACTCCAAACGCCTGATGAACTAAGACGAAAAGACTCTGATTTATATTTAACACCTGCAATTTGCCTATAACCTACATAATATACCAAAAAGTAGGTACAATAATAAATAAAGAAAATTTTAAGTCCGGACCTACATGTGGGTACCCAAAGTATATTGAGTTTTACGACTAACAGTAGCAGGTAAAACGAAAAATCAACGAATTATTGTGGAACGTACCATTTAGTTACGTTCATAATAAAGGCGTACAAGTATTAGAAAGAGACATAGTTTTTATGATTTTTGTGTAAAACCGGCTTTTAAAACTGATTGTTTGTTGGAGGTTATCACATGTCATTAGTTCCCTCTATGTTCCAACAAGCAACAGGCCCATTTACATACATTTAGAGAAACGTATAAACCTAAAAGACAGGGAGCTGGTATATCGTTTTTCAAACCTGGTGTTGCTCGGACGATATATACGCATAGGTCTGTTATAAATCGACGGAAATGTCTTTTTGTCAATAATAACTACCTTATTCTAAAAATAGAGGAGTGAGGTATACGTAGTTTATAGCTTAAGAAAACTCTGGATTGTCGCCGTTCTTCGGTAAGTATAATAATATATTATTTTGCAGCTGGACAGCTTTTTAGTTCAGAATCTTTGATTCCTCTACTAGAAGTCGTTGCTTCCGAAATCCTGTATTATTTACAGCTTCCTTTGCTGTCATAAATGTGGTATTTTCTAGGTATCCCAACAAAGCAGTATCGGATCCAGGGATAAAAAGTTTCTGCGACCGGAACTAATTCTTCTTTTTACTTAATTTTCAAGCTTAAAACCTTGTATAACCCTTAGCGGCCACACGGGGTAACTAGTTACCCCCAGCTTGGAAAAAGTAAAATTAAAGGCCTTAAACCTTGCAATTCATATAAGTAACGACATCTGCCAGTAGTAGACAAGTGTAAAATGTGACTTCAATACATAGGAGGCCAAAAAACGCGTGATGGCGCTTTAAGCGTTCGTTTTATCGGTGTGGAGTAACTAGTTACCCCAGTGTGGCCGCAACCTTTACTCGGAAATGAAATGAAATAAATCCCAAAAATTGACAACAACCAAGAAATGAGTGACCTGAAAGAATATACCTTCGACCAAGCGCGGAGATGCGTACCATGCGACCGAAAGGACAAAAAAAAGCGTGTTCATGTTTGTTTTGTAGAATACTGATATGCGATGAACATCGGTTTCCTTTTTGCATCACTTGTAAATAAATAGAATAAGATTTCATTTTTTTTGTCTAAATATGATAAAAATAATATTTTGTTACTTTTCTATGTGTAAATAAGTATTAAGAAGCTAATAATATACAAAAAAGCAAATTTTATGAATCGTATTTTTTAAAATTTATTCATCCAGTAATTTAAAAAAAAATAAATACCCTTTTCAAATAATCGGCTAATATGTTAACTTTTTCATGGTAGTGGTATATGTTGTGCGTACAACCCTAAAATTTTAGCCCTTAATATTGAAAAATGACGAGGGTATGCATTTTTTTTTAAAAGGCCATTTTTGCTGAATTTTCACATTTTATATCCAGTTTTTAGAACGCCATCTATAAATTGACCGCTAAAAATCAATGTTAAAGAACTTTTCCATGACCATAAAACAACCGGTAAAAAGTCTTTTAAAAAAATATGTCTTGTACAATTAGGTTTTTCACCGTGAGTTAACCCATGTGGCCACTATGTGGCTTAGCTAGGGTGTGATCGCTAAGGGTTAATTTTCAAGATAGCTTTCATTTTTCTATGATATAACTTTGCGATCGCACGAATTAACAATCTTTATTTGATTTTGTATACCATTAAAGCCTTTTCAATTTAAATTCAATTTTCAAATAAGAAACATGTTGCTGCTTTTAATACTCATTTAAGATCCGTTTTATGTGAAAACTATAATTGTTTTTGCGTTAGGGTAACAGCAATTTAATTATTTTTTTATATTTAGACATCTTAAAATTATAATTCATTCATCCTCAATACAATTTGTGCCTTATATTTCCCTCATATTTTTTAGTCGTTTATATTCAGTTTTTTAAAAAGTGGTAAATCCGGGGAAAAGGTCATTTTTTTAATAAAAATACAATGATAGAAAGCAAAGTAATTTGTTTTGTATTCCAATGTATCAAAATGACATTTTTATGGATTTCATTTTTTGTGTTAAAATGTCATTTTTTAGAATAAGTACTATAATAATATTAAGTATATTACTATAATAAAAAAAAACTAATTATACTAGGAAAAATATAATATATATATATATATATATATATATATATATATATATAAAATATATATATATATATATATATATATATATATATATATATATATATATATATATATATATATATATATATATATATATATATATATATATATATATATATATATATATATATATATATATATATATATATATATATATATATATATATATATATTGAAAACAAGAAAATTTAACGATTAAAATAAAATACTACATCATTGCAAAATGTTAGACATAGGCGTACATTTTCGATTTCTTGTGCAGAGAAATTAATTGATTTTTCTTTATGAATGAATACCGAAATTATTTTTTTTTTTTTGCGAAAGTTTTCTATATATTCTCCAGCAACTTTGTCACTTTTCCACCCACCATGGGGTTTAACAGTGTAAAGATCCACTCCGGAATAGTCCTTCGAAACACTGGCCAGTGTATTTGGTAGAATAAGATAAGTTCAAAAAGGAAGCAATTGACTTGCATATGTTTTCAAAAGTATAAATACACACTGCCTGCTTTGTACATTCGCTCTTTTTAAAAAACAAAAAAAAAACGAGGATTTTCGGCATCGCTAAGTTCTAACCAATTCACCATATTTACTTCTTTAACATCGCCAGACGTCACAAAGAATTCTCAGGAAACAGTGATTTTTATACTAGGTATTACAATTCTAAAAACAGTCTCTTCATCATATACATCTTAAGTTTTTTAGATCCTCTCTTCGGCATACTCCACTTATAACTATTATCATTGACACGTTCAATAGCAAATGTTTTTAATTCTCCACTTTTGAAGACTTTGTAATATTTTCTGTTGTCAAAATTCTAGACTTTTTAGGTTTGTAAAAATCTGAGTTTCGTTTTAAAAATGCAATCAGGTGACTAAACTTACTTATGTCAACATTTTTTTAATTGACAACGTGATTTGTAACATCTAATAATAACTTCACATCACTAATTTTTCTTGTGACACAAACTTTTATAATTGGCATAGACGCTTTAGACTTTCCAGATATTAATACAGCATCTGCAAAATTAGCTAAATTTTCAACTTTTGAGGGTAAATCATTTATTCTACAAAGCTCGATGAACTTTTTTAAAAAAATAACTTTGACAACAACATGCAGTTAATATCGGCTTGGACACAAAGAGAAAATCTTCGGTACTGGCATGGACTTCCGAGTCTCAGACACTCAAAGGCTTTTATAAGCCCACCGAACCAACAATGTACTTTCAAACTACTGGAGCAATCAAGGGAACACCTTAAAACTCTAGTGGGACTGTACACGGGACACTGCAGATTAAAATACCAAATGCACAAGATCGGCCTAACGGAAGTCGCCGAGTGCCGCATGTGCATGGAGGGGAATGAATCGGCAGAACACATACTGTGTTTGTGCCCAGCAATAGCACGACTAAGATTCGCAATCCTCGGCAATGACACCTTGTTGCCGCGGGAGGTTAAAAATCTCTCTCCCAACAGGAACATCAGATTTATTAGGAGTCTAGACCTGGTGAAAGAAATATAAAAGGGTGTGAGCCACAATATACCGATCTACCCTACTTTAAACCTACCTACCTACCTTGACAATAACATAACAATACAAGTTAACAATACCATTGTTACTTTAGGTTGCTACGCACATTACTGAAATTAAGCTACGTTTACATTACTTCCCCAAATGCAACAAGAAATTAATTTTTGAAGAAATTGTCGGAATATACATTTTTTAATAAAATTCGGATCACAAACAATCATAATGGGACAAGCCGTGTTATCAGACCCTGCGAACGCCTCGTCTGATAATATTCACGATTAGTACCATAATGATCGTTATTATAATCCTTATAACATAAATATCTCCTTAAAAGTGCTAGACAATGTAATAGTTTCAATAACACTAGAATCTTGGACTTCCATTGTCTTTATTTGTTAATTGTTATACAACGTTTCAGTTAGTGATGTATCTCCAACCGTTTTCAAGTGATAACTAAAAACTATTACCAAAAGCTACGACTTATAGATTATCACTTGTTCACCGAAGCTTGACCGACTTTTCACGTTTTAGTAACGGCTGCCAGATATTCGGAATATCGATGATAGGTTTGCTAAATACATTTTTGTTGTTCACAATTTTTACGGCTTATTTAAATGTTTTTCCAGTGGGTTTCTTTATGAATGGTTTTTGCTTCCGACCATTGTATGCGGTGTTGTTTTGACCGGTGTTCCGCAACCCACTTGACGTTTCACCTCGTTCCGTATTTTTTGTGTTCTTTTACTCTAACTTTAAGTGGTATCTATGTTTCCCCGATGTATACTTCACTACATTCAGGGAATTTGGTAACATTCATTATTTAAAACATTGTTGTTTGTCTCGCTTAGTAAGAAGAAACTTCTTAGAGTAGTTTGAGATTTAAGTGCCGTTTTAATATTATACTTATTCCGATTCTGCGAATCTTTTTCTTTAATAATGAAATTGTCATAAATATTTGGTCCGTGGAGTCTCGTTCAAGTTAGAGTTTTTGTCTTATTTTGATATTTTTGATGTTTTAGTCTTCCGTCTTAAAGCCTTTTTCCAAAGAGGGAAACCCTCAAAAGAAATAGGAACATAATAGGGATCTTAAGAAGATACAGTTCTTCTTAAGATCCCCTATTTCCCACCGGGATTCCCCTCTGATTTGGTTTAAAAAGTACGTATAACTCCCTGTTTGGTTTCGTTAGAGTGATTAGAATTCTGGTGTAAATATTGTCCAGGTGGGTAGGCTTTCTGTATACCGAGGTTTGCATGTCCATTATTTCGTTTGACAGAACGTCTAGGAAAAATAGGGCCAATTTTTCTCCTTCTCCATTGGAATTTAATACGAGGTCGGAGGCAATTTAATGTTTTAAAGAAACCTTCAAGTTCTTCGTCATTACCTGTCCATACAATAAAATATCGTCAACATATTTTAGCCAAATTTTTTGGTTTAATTAGTGCAGTTTAATTGCATGTTCCTCAAACCATTCCACATAAATATTTGCAAACCACTGGGGAGACATGAACCCATGGGTAGCCCATCACCTGGGGTAGAACTTATCTTCACCTGAAACACAGATTTAACTAAACCCGATGTGAAAGCCGGGTCGGCTCGATTGAAGTTTTGACTCGAGCAACACAAAAGCCATCGCTTAGCCAGAGGCATTCTTTTAACGGGCAGCGGCTACCTGCACTACTGAAAATCAGACTTTTTATTTTTAAGGACAGGAACGTATTGCACGAATCTGTCAAAATTAAAAGGTATGCAAATTAATAATGACTATTTTTAAGCTTCAGTATTGGAATATGTACTTGGGTTTAATATTAAAATACAGGGTGTCCGAAAAGTCTCGACTGGGTCAAATATCTCGAGAACGAAAGGTTGGATTTCCAAGATTGCAACTGAACTTTGTTTTTGAAACAATCGTCTATCTAATTCTGATGTCAAAAACCACCCCCACTCCTCTTAAGGGGTGAACGTAAGGGGTGGTTTTATAATTTTAAATAGAAACCCCTATTTTTGCTTTTTTCGGATTTCTCAAAAAATTCTGTGTTTGGCCCCCAATTTTCACCCCCAACCCACGCCACCCTTCACAGGGGATGAAAAAAAAACGAAAAAAAAGTTAAAAAAATAAAACTAAAACTGAACAGTTTAAATATTTAATCAAATCCGCAATAAAAATAACCATGCAAAAACATGTTACCCAATCTCAAATTTCACCCCAACCCTCGCCACCCCTCCAGGGGATAAAAAAATTATTTAAAAAAAAAAACTGAAATTTTCAAATTTTAATTAAATCCATAATTAAAATAAACATGCGAAAAATATGTGACCCGATCTAAAATTTTACCCTTCAAACCTTGCCACCCCCTTTTTTTTGGGGGATGACAAAAAAATTTAAAAAAATAATATTGCAATAAAAAAATGTTTTTTTTATTACGGATTTAATTATGAATTTAAAGGTTCAGTTTCAATTTTGTTTTTATTAATTTGTTTCATCCCCTGAGGGGAGGGGGGGTTAAATTGGGGGATTTTTAAATTTAAAAATTTAAACTGTTCAGTTTTAGTTTAATTTTTTAACTTTAGTTTAGTTGCAATCTTGGAAATCCAACCTTTCGTTCCGAGATATTTGACCCAGTCCAGACTTTTCGGGCACCCTGTATATTTTTTTCTTCAAGCGTCCAAATAATAACTTAGGCACAGCAGGAATTTTTTTATTTACACTAGAATATCTCCAATAAATCATAAATAGTAGAAATACCAATATTATAATATTCAAATCTTACAACCGTATTATGATAGAAATACCAATGTTGAAATATTCAAATTTCAATTAATCACCCCTTACAATATTCAAATTAATTTTTTTAAAGTTCTGACAATTTTAAGCGCATTATAATTTGAAAGTGAAATTATAGCAGACGAAGCCAAGCTTCAAGTCTAAAAAATGTCTATTTGATTTTGAACTGAATAAATAAATCGAACTTACCTTATACATCACTTGGAAGGAAAAAAAGTTATTTCTTTATTATTAAGTACAGCATCTAAATACTTATAACCGTCATGTTATAAAAGTCGAAAATAAAAATATATTAAAACTGACTTTTACGCCCGCATACCTCGTTTCACAGTAACTATCAAACAGTTCAACCGCACGCGAGAAACGGTCCCGTACTAAATGATCCGCCGTTGAGGGACCATTATGTGGGGGCGCGACCGTGCCGCCACGCTTGTTTCGTATCTGGTCTTTTTTATCTGGGCCTAAAGAGGAACAGGAGGTAAGCTAAAAGTCCATCCTCCATCCAGCGGTAGGGTGGTGCGACCACTGTGTTTATTTTCTTTAAGCTTGGCTCGGATAATACTTAAGATTCTTCACTGGTACGTTTGTGTACAGACTTTCTACATCACTAACCGAAACGTTGTGTAACAATTAAAAATAAAGAAAAGGGGGAATCCAAAATTCCAGTGTCATTGAAACATAAATTTATTATTAAATTGATTTAAAAAATAGTTAAAAAAGGATTAAAAAAAATTTTAAAAATAAATTTAATAAAAATCTATTACTTTTCAATACCAGTATCTAAAACTAAAAAAAAAACATCAAGTTTAAACTCCCCCCCCGGGGGGGGAAAATTTTCAGTCCCAAAACTGCCCCTCGATTTAAATGGATCTGGTCGCAGGGTCCATTCCCCGGGGTTACTCACAAATAGTTTTAGTTCACAGGACCCCCAACGGTAGAATTTAGAATGGTGTTACCACTCCACATATGGGTGCATTGTGGCTTTTAACACGGCGGGGCGGGGTTACATTGTCAAAAAAAAGGGAAAATTTAGACGCGTCATGCAGTAACATATTTTAATAAAATTCCTCATTAAACATAAAAAATTAATCGTAATAAAATTAAACTTTAACGCATTTATGATTATAAAGCGTTAATTCATATAGGTTTAAATAAACTGGGAGAATAAAAAATAGTTATTTAAGGTTAAAATTCTAATTTTTTGAACCTTCATCGATTTGCGTGAAATTAGTAATGGAAAAAAATCTTCAATAACAAAAGGGACATAGTGGCGACTTGCGTTTACTCGGGGGGGAAAGATGCCTCCGGGCTGCAATTATTTTATTAAAAATATCCCCGGAATAAAAAAAAATACCAACTTTAACCTGTTCTATAAATGTTTTGAGTTTTTAAAACTATTATAAATGTTGTTTTTTTCGTGAAAAATGCATGTTTTAATTTGGGAAAATGTTTTTTTAAAAACGTTTCAGGTTAATTAAAAACTACTTATAACTACTTAAAGTATCATTTTTTTATGAGATTTTGGATGCTAGTATTCGAGGTTAATAACAGATATATATATATATATATATATATATATATATATATATATATATATATATATATATATATATATATATATATATATATATATATATATATATATATATATATATATATATATATATATATATATATATATATATATATATATATATATACGAATCCCTTTAAAAACTAAATGGTACAAAAAATACTTGGTCAGGACGTTATTTAAATTAAAAATCACCCAATTTCACAAAAAATAGTAATAATTGGTTTAACTGATAGGCATTAAAATTAACCCCCAAGCTACGTCCACAAATTTTAAAAAGAAACACTTTAAAAGAAAATAATTTTCCCATAAACATATAAACAAAATTATCAACAACACTTTTAAATTTTACAACAATAAAAATAATACTAAAAAATCACAGTTCTGACAGGGTAAAAAAATATGTTGCCATGCCATACTCCCAGGAATTGTCCGAAAAAAATAAAAATATCGAAAACAGGAAAGTTGTATCCACAAGGCCCAAAATTTTATCATCACTATTTACCCCCTTAAAAGCCAAGCCCTAAAAAAAATAAACCTGGTTTACTCAATTCCATGTTTAAATTGCCCAAAAAAAATATTGGAAAAACACAATATCTTGAACAGACTTAATGGGCACAAATATACGAAAACGCTTCTACAGCCCCTAAAACAAACATGAAGCAAATTTGAAACATGAATTTGATTTTAAAAACACTGCAATTTACCCAAGAAAATCATCACGAAACTTTTAATTAAGGAAATGATTCATATAAACACAAGCTCTCAATGACAAAAAAAGATATCAAAACAAATCAGCCACATATATCATAATCTAATATGTTAACCATCCTAACCCCTAATTTTTAAACCAACCTGTTAAAAATTTTTAAATTCTTTATAAATTAAATCTAAATAAAAAAAAATAACAAATAAAATTTAACATTACTTTTCTTATAAATCTAAAATTCCTAATAACAAAAATAAAATATAAGCATTTTTTAACATATTCTAGTTATTTGACAACAATTTAAATAGTCCGATTACCAAGATGTTTTTGAGGTATTTTTAAAAATTAAAAATTATTAAAAAAAATATTTTTAAATGTATATTAAATCATCGTAGTGCCATTGTAAGTCGTGTATGTTTTTGTTGTTTGTTTTTTCTTTATATATGTAAAATTATGGTTAACTTTGTTCTATTTTAGGTTTATAACCAAAATATATATATATATATATATATATATATATATATATATATATATATATATATATATATGGGAGGAAGGGTAGTCAAATGACTAGTTAAAGAAAAAAAAATCTGAAACCAGAGTAGTGGAAATGCAGTCAATTGAAAAGGCCACTTTAAGTAATTAACTATTTTTTTGAAAAAGTCGGTTTCGGAAAACTTTTTTCATCATCAGGAAAATCAAAAAAATAAAAGAAAATGATTTTTTGTTAGTGAAAACCATCAAAAAAAACCCCCTTTTTTACAAAGTTCTTACCATATGTGAGTTGAAAACATGAAACGGGTTTTAATACCAATGAAGAACAAAACTTCATTCACATTCCCCCCTTAAACTACATTGACTTTAACTTAGTTTTAGCACGTGGATCGTTGCCCCCTTTAAATTTAATAAGACTTTTACGGAGGAAAATAATATAAAAAAAAAGCAAAAGGAATTTATAGTTAAAAAAACTTAAAAAAAACAAGTATGGTTTAAAACTTAACGACCAATGAGCCCTGTCAGTTAAACAAGAAAAGAAATTTGATATAATGTTTTTAAAAAACCTTGGAATTGGATTTGAAACCAAAAAATTTCCATTTTAGTTCCATGTTTTTTAAAACGTTGGCTGATTTCAGCCGAAACCCCTTTTGGAAAAACTTTTTAACATGGAACTAAAATAGCTTTGTTGTTGGGGAAACCAAAAAACCCCCAAGAAAAGAAAAACTCAGAATATTTTCCCCAAAAGGTTCAAGAAAAAAAATTTATCAAGTATATATATATATATATATATATATATATATATATATATATATATATATATATATATAAAAGCCTTTTAAATGAGCTACGAATTAAGTAGATTGCATAAAAACTAAGCGAATTATGATGAAAATAAAACAGGGCTCTCGAATTAAAAAAAAGTGAAACATAAAACCTACGCCACTTTCACCAAAATTAAAATATAAAGAATTTTCTTAACTTTATTTAAGTGTAGGTAAAAAGCTCAGGAAGTTTGACCGGTTTATAATGCTTTTTTCGAAAAAAGTACGAAAAATTGCAGTAAATCAAAAATATAGATCATAAACAGTAAACAAATTTTAAGTGTTATATTAATGCGCCATTTAATATTTTAGAAAGACAAAAACAATTTTTTATGATTTTTTTGACTTAAGGGATGGTCTCTGGGGGTTAAAAAATTAATTAAAATTAAAAATTATGCTTCAAAATGTTACAGAATCTGTATTCTATTTAACTAAATAAGATATCTACTCCTGTAGCTGGAAAGACATTACACCGTACATTTTAACATACAAAAAGTAAAAGAAATAGTTGGCACAAGAAAGCAAATTAAAGAACTTTAGAAGCGTTTTAACAAAATAAAAGATTCAGATTAAAAGACAAAATAATCATCGCAAATGTTTAACAGCCCCTCCGTTGCTATCATTGCACTTTGACATTTTTTGAACGGATTTTAAGGCATTCATGTTGTGTAATGGTTTTATTTCTAAAAAGGCTTCATGAATTCTTTGACCAAGATGTTGTCGGGTTAAGATGACTTCTTCATAAATTTTATTTTTTAACACTCCTTAAAAAATCTGGAGGTTTTAGATCCAGAGATCGTGATGTCCACCCTAAAGATCCATGTGTTCCTGTTCAACGGCTTTAAAAGTAAGTATTTAACTACACTTCTATTCAAAGAGCATTATGGGTATCTTGTTGAAAGTAAATCTCTTTTTCTTGATAACAGTTTAACTGGAGAGGCCCCGAACTTTCCGATTTCTGCGTTCCTTCATCCCTAGAGTGTCCAGACTATGGAACCCGCAGAGGTTTTTCCTTCTCCCAGTCTCCAAATATTTAAGCCCCGTGTAAACAAGCTTTCTCTTACCACACTTAAGATACCCACAGTACGAAAGCACTTAGGCCCTAGCCTTCGTGGACTGTTCAAAGATGAAAAAAAAAAATAAAGAAACATCATCAAGGATGTCTAAAAGGTTTCATTGGAGTATGTCCAGAGATCTGTCTCCATTTAAATTTTCTTAAAAACAGCGATACACCAGTTTATTTTAAAATAAAAAGTAACTAACATTTACCCCAAATCGACCTTGTTGACGAACAGGTCGTACTATGTGGGGATTTGTAGAGTTACACTTTTTTTCAATATGTCGATAAACATTAGATATTGGACAACTTCACATATTACATTTTTGGATATCAAAACAACAAAACACCAAAGTTTTAGGGTTGTAAATGTGTCTGATGGTCAGAGCCTTGGCTCGCCGCGCCGGCGATCCGGGTTCGAATCCCAGCCCCGACGGGCAGACATATTTAGGTAGTAGTTATTTAAAATAACGTCCGTGGTGGCATACCGCGTTGTCTAAGAAGGTGTGTGAAATGCAAACATTTGCATGTTTCAGTGCTTGGACAACGTTGACGGAACAACTGGGGAAGAAATGGGTTAAACACCGGAAAACCCGACACTCACGGTACTTTGGTACTTAGGTTTATATATGTATATATAATCCGTAGGATATAATATACATATATAATAACCTTTCTGTGAGTTGTCATAAAGATAAAAAAAATGTTTAGATTTGCATTTAACTACCTTAATAAGGTCAACAACACCAAAAGAAAATTATTTATTCTATCATTCATGAATTAAAAAAAAGTTTTTCGAACGAACAGTTCTGATTTGTGTAGTAATGTCTGGCTCTTCAACCTAATGACAATTTCTTGACCCAGATCTTATTTTATAAAATATCTGGGGGAATTTTTCGCGGTCGATAAATTTCTCTTGGCACAGAGAAAGTTAATGTCCAATTTCTGGATAATCGCGGGGCTGTCAGATAACGTTATAGATCATTGCAGCAGCGGGAATGCCGCAAAACGATGGATATAGAGCAGAAGAAAATATCCAGAAATAGATATTTAGTTGAATATCGACAAGGGATATTAATGTTCTAGGAAATTTAGTTGGGATATTTTAGCGGGTCTCTAAGATAAATGGCTTACTCATCAGAAAACAATCTGTCTTTGGTATTTCTATAATTTAATTTATTTGGAGAAACTAAATTTTTGTTAAAGCTTCTGTCAAAGTAACTGTTAAATTTGCAAGACTGTTTGAAAAAAAAATGTTTTATGTTGTTTTTGCCAACATAGGAACTGTATGATACAGAATGTCGTAAATCCAAGGAAGTTTAAAGGTGTATGGAAGCCCAATGCTATGGCCCATTCGATCAAAAAATGTCCAGCCCAGTATGAAAATAACTGTCAGAGTTGGCCCCGTCGATTTTGCGCAATAACGAAATTCCACGAAATAATTTAATGTGTTGCCTACTTACACACTGAAAAATCTTATTATAAATTATACTTTTATGAGAGCCGTATTAGTTTCGATTGTTTTGCTTTGTGTGATTATATTTTGTGGTTGCAGAAGTTTTTTGGATTGATAAAAACCTTATTTTAGTGATTAGTGTTTATTAAATTGTGACTATAATTTTGTGTTTATTGTTTGTTACTTATAATATTGTATCAAAATGACTAGAGGTTGTATGGTTTTGTCTTGCAAATCCAAGGGTAACATACCCGGCATTTTTTACTTTAGGTAAGTATTTCTTATATTTAAATTAGGTGCTTCTAATGAGACGTAACGTTAGGTAACAGAATAAATAATAATATATCAATTATGAATTATAGAAAATGAAAATTTCAAAGGAAATAGCAGTGAGAAAACTAAGGCAATCTTAACTATCTTTTAGATGATTTAAACAATGTTTGTGTATTTCTGTGGATTATTAAAAAGAAATAAGGTTTACATTTAGGTACTTTTATTTCATTTAATAATTTAGTACATTCTTTTAAAGGATCAAAATTATTAATTACTGGGAAGACCAGTCAAATTTTAATATATACAGGTCCCTCTAATTGAATAAAAGAAAGTACAATTTTATGTTAAAGTTCCTTTTTGCTTTTTCTGTATTTGTTTAAAAAGAAATTAGATTTTTGGTTTCTTAACCTTACATTATCAACTTTTTAAGCTCGACATACTGTAGACACATAATATTTAACGGTTACTGTTATAATGGATACCTAGGTACCAAAGATTACTAAACATTTTTAACCATTGTTATTCTGTCTCATGAATGTTTGTTATTAGTGAAAAGTACATGCCTAAAAAGCAGTTATAAAAATTTTTACTTTTTAATGTACGACAATATTAGGATTAGATTAAACTTATTTACACTATCTTGCCCTTCTTTTATCACAAAAATGGGGATAAGTACATAAAACTCATCATACAATGTTTGAAATTTATTTTTTTATATCGTGTTTTTATTTATTTATCTACAAAGATTTTTGGTGAAAATACAAAACTCCCCAAAATATCGACCATTTAAATAGAAGGCTGTAAAGTGGCGCCATCTATTCTTTCCATATTATATCAAATGATATAAAATCCAATATTACACAATAATTTTTAATGTTCTATAGTAGTATCGTTTAATAACCAACAATTTTGTGCAAAAAGTAAAAAAAAAAACAGTTAATGCTTGAATTTGACATTTGGTGATGTCAACTTTATAGATAGTAAAAAATAATTATGGAAATCAGGCTCTGACCTACTATTCATTGCGCAAACTCCGCGGGGCCAATCCCCCGATTCCCGCTGCCCTGCACGCCTGGACAATTTTGTTCTAGAGTATTGGGCTTCCATACACCTTTAAACTTCCTTGCGTAAATCATATGAGTGTGGGCACAAGAAAATAGTTAACATTACTTGGAGTTTTATGATATACTTAATATTCATATTTGCCAAACAGTAAAACATCTAGCAGGAAATTATTTGTTTGTTATTTAAATAAACAAATGCAAATTTTAATGATTTCTCCCTCAAATAATGAAAATGAGCGAGCGCCGCGTTATGATCATACAGCTCGTTCAAGCGCTCTGTCGACTCAGCGTTGACTTGACTCATTCTTTGATAAATAAAAGCATTATACACTATAAAATAATGTTATTTAACACTTGCTTTTATTTATTAAATATAACATAGTTAAAAAATAATGACAATAGTTTAATGTTTAATAACAAATGACGATTAACAAATTAATGATTTAAATGAAATAGTACCTATTTTAGTAACATTCGGTTTTTTATTTTATTTTATTTGAAAGTTACTGTTGCTAAAAATGTATTCTTTTTTGGACAATCAATTTAAATTTTTAATATTTCAATTTAAATTCTTGATTTACTAACAGCCACTTCATTTCTAACTTAAAAAAGTAGCGTTTGGTTGCTACCCTTAATTATAAAAATAAATAGTAAAAAACATAAAAAGTAGCTAAAAAGGTTTGATTTTTACTGGCGGCCGCCTTGCTTTCTATATGGACTATTTTTACAGACACGTACGGGAAGCGGCACACTATAAAAGGGAAAGGCGGCCGCCAGTAAAAATTAAAAATTTTCCAGCTACTTTGTTCTTTTTCTTTTTAAAGAGCACCGAATTTTTATTCTAATACTAATTTAACTATTTTAAACAAATGAAGGTATCAACCTAACGCTACTTTTTAATTTTTTATTTAGAAATGGAGTGGCTGTTTGTAAGTTAGTAATTTAAATTGAATTATTAAAAATCTATTATCTAAAAAAGGATACATTTTTTGCAATAGTAGTTTTTAAATAAAATAAAATAAAATAAGGATGTTACTAAAATATGTACTGTTTTATTTAATTAATTTATTTGTTAATTGTCATTTATTATTAAGAATTAACCTATTGTCATTAGTTTTTAACTATGTTGTATTTAATAAATAAAAGCAAGTGTTAAATAGCATTATTTTAAGTGTATAATACTTTTATTTATTAAAGAATGAGTGGAGTCAACGCTAAGTCAACAGTGCGCTTAAACGGGCAATTGCAAAAAATCTCAGTGGGGTACATTTATTTTACAATTATTTTCGATAAGGTGTTCCGTAAGACGCCACTGGATTTAATAATAATAATTTAATTAGGCCCTTATTACTAGCAATAACACCAACAAATTTAAAAAATGGCTAAAGAGTATACAGGGTGACAATTTAAAAACTTGTCACTAGAGCAACTCCAGAATAGAATATTTCAGGAATGCCGTGCTATATCCAGAGAAACATTTGTAAATGTACGTGAAGAGTTTGAAAATAGGCTTTATTATTGTCATCAAAACAACGGAAATCATTTTGAACATTTAATTAAATAATAATAAACAATTTCAAAATTTTGTTTTATTTATTGTTTTCCTTGATAAACAGAGAAGAATTTTCTGAAATGTAGCTTTTTATGGTATCATTGGAAAGCATTTTCCAAGAGCTTTAAAATGATATATCACTGGACCCCCCTTTCTATTTAAGATTCCTCACCCTGTCCAAGGGGTTGCTGATAAGGGTGGTATAATATGCTTGTTTTTGTTCCCCCTTAGTTTTATAGAAACTGTTTTAAGGGTTTTTTGATTTATTTTTTCGTTCCTAAAATATCGCCATTTCAAGTTTTTAAATTGTCACCCTGTATAAGATAATTTAAAATATTAATTAAAAAAAAAGGTTATCACCCTGTCTCTTAGAAACTAGACAATTTTTTTTGTATTTTTCAATAAGACAATATTTTCTGAAATAGCAGTGCATTTTTCGAGCACTCTGTATAAGTGAAATTGTTAAAATCAAAAAGATATTAAAATTAGTAAAAAACGTAACCAAAATTTGTTAATTAAACTCTCGCAAAACATAAAATTGCTACCATATCCCACTTTTATTAGCAGATCTATATTCAAAATTCCCATTTAGGACTAGTGTAAACCTCGACTATTTACGACCTGCTATCGATGTAATCGGTCCTCTGCGACCAAGATCTCATTTCATAAAATATCGGGGCAAATTTCCCGCGGTCGATAAATTTATCTCGAGTCAGCGAAAGTTTATTGTCCAATATCTATATACTGGCAAGGCTGTCCGATATTAGAAGAGCTCATCGAAGTGCGGTGGCGAGATAAAAGAAGACTGCTAAACATACACTACATTTCAAAATTTTTGCTTCGAGATGAAAGTCAAGGCAGCAGATTTTTGGTCACTTGGTACTCAGACATTAAAATCTATAAAGTAGTAAAGAAACAACAAAATTAATTTTTTTTGCCCTTGAGGTTTCTACTTAATCTGACTTGTAAAATTTCTTGTTGAGCAAAAAACAGATAATTTTAACAGTTTGGATGCCCAAGAATCACAAACTTCATTATTTTTCTACAACAAACTAAGTATATAAACATCACAAAAATAATAAAATATAGATTCGATTATGACAGCTTCGAGGGCAACTCTCTGGGCTCGCAAACTTTACTCAGGTGAAAAAAAATAACCTTTAAAAAAACTGCTTCTTACCTCTTTATTTACTTATTTCAGGTCAATTGGAGCCGCCTTACGAGATATGGCAAAACTATTTATTCAAAATTCACAAACACGTGAAGTAATGGGACGCCATTTTTTTTTGTCAAAAGGTGTTTGTTTTACGTTTTTTTTTTTAATAATATGCTTCACTGGTTGTATTAGGATTAGTCTGCCAGATGGCGCCAGAGTCGTTTAAAACTTCAATTTGATTTTAGAAAAGTTAGATTTGTTTTCTTGGTAATCCTTTGTCAGTCGCGTCTTGGCTTACAGCAAATGTGATCATTCCCAGTAAGGGTAAAAATATGGTCATCTTAGCCACACCTGGGGACTCCATTCTCTTAAATTTTCCGTTATTTTAATGCAAAACAAGATTTTATCCTATATATACATTACACTAAAAGAGAAATTATGTATCGTAACATAGTAAGTTGTAATTTTTACAAATAAAATACTATCATATTTAAAAGTATTGTTTACTTGACCTATAAATATTATTTTTTGACGGTTGGACTGGTCAATTTTGTATTTGTTTACTCTTTTTTCCGATATTAAAGGCCTTTCCTCTTAATGAATATTTTTAAGCATTAAGCCAGGTATAATATGACTGCGATATTTCTTGATATACTCTTTTTAAGATGTCGAATACAACTTTATAAAAACTGAAAATATTGGTTAAAAAAACTTTAAAAAATCCGATTCTTACTTTGAAAGCTAATTATATAACAATTTGAAGTCGTAAAAAATTAAAAATTATTTCTTGTTTAATAAATCCAGTATCTTTTCCGCAATTATTTTTTTAAAGGTTAGGTAACTATTAAAAAAAAATTATTTTCAGCAGGAATAAAAACAGTACATAATAACTTTATGTTATTTACTGTCTCTCTGGTTTTAATTTAAGCCATTCATGGCCACCTGTACGCAGTTGTTCACGCAGCTGCTAGTCAAGTTTAAACGATTTTTTTTTATCTTGGGACAGTCCACGAAGGCTGATGCCTAAGTACTAACGTACCGTGGGTGTCTTTAGCGTGGTGAGAGGGAGTTTGTTCACACGGGACTTAAATTTTTGGAGATTGGGAGGAGAAGGAAAAACTTCTGCGGGCAGCAGGTTCCATAGTTTTGACACTCTAGGGATAAAGGAACAAAAAAAGCGGAAGTTCGGGGCCTCTGTAATTGAACTGTAAAAGGATGCATAAAAGTTGCACTACGTGTTGCTCTGTTGGGAGCTCCCAGAGAAGGAATTATACTGGCCAATTTCTCTGAGCAGAAGCCGTGAAAATACCTATAGAAGAGCGACAGATCCCCTACAGCTCGACGATGGGCAAGAAGAGGAAGCCTTTCTGTGAGCGTTAGATCATTAATAAGACGAACGGCTCTTTTTTAAATGGAGTCCAGAATGCTTAGTGTTGTAGGGGACCCCATTCCCCAGACATGAGAACAATATTCTAAAGAGGGTCTGAGTTGGGATACATACAGAGTGTACAGATTGGAAGAAGAGAAATATTTTCTGGCTCGGAAGAGGAATCCAATCTTTTTTAAAGCTGCCGAAGCTATGGATGAAATGTGTTTGTGCCAGTTGAGGTTATTCTCAAAAGTAACGCCGACTAGATTAAACGACTCTTTGTTCTGCAGAACTTGGCCGCTCATATGTAAGGGATGAGCATTTGCAGCGACAGCGAACATGACTGTGTTTTCAAGGCATTAAACTGAACAAGATTTTTGGCGCCTCAATCCAAGATAAGTTTGAGGTCTTGTGAAACAGATATCTGCATTGACCTGCGCTTGTTTTCAAAATCAGAATTACACGGTGGCTTAAGAAATTGAATACTAGAGTGGAGGGTACTATCGTCAGCAAAACTATGAATGGGATTGATTGTGGAAGAGAGAAGATCGTTAATGTGTAGAAGAAACAGCGTGGGTGCCAGCACTGAGCCCTGGGGCACCTCAGCATTAATTTGGTAGAAGCTGGAGGAATGACCATCTACACTAACTGATATACGTCGATTAGAAAGGAAACTGGAAAGCCAAGTGCAAAGCTTAGGTGGAAGACCGTAAGAAGGAAGTTTGTTAAGAAGCCCATCTTGCCAGACCTGATCGAAAGCTTTGGATATGTCAAGAGCAATGACCTGGGATTCACCAAGAAACTCAAGGGACTTGTTCCAGTTGTGTGAGACAAAGGAAAGAAGATCAGCTGTGGATCTACTGTGACGGAAATAACTTTTTTTGAACTGCCAACAGTTAATCTCCGGAACTACTACACCATTTTTAAAAAACCTTGTCGCGTTTTGTTTATTAAGATGTTTTGTAATACCACAATTCGACAACAAAAAAAAATGATTTTACACGTAGCCAAATAAATGATTTTTTTTTCAAACGTCCGCCATATTCGAAGTTTGATTAAATTTGGTAAATTGGCTTGTAAGAGACCTTTTTTTAAACTATTTGATTTTTTTGTTTTAGACTTGCCGATCCGAAGATTATCTGTCCGCAGTTGGACAACCTTTTTTCAACGGCTCCATTTTGACGCCTCGTGGATATGTTTTTTTCAATAATAAAAATTACAAAAAAAGTATTAAAAAAATATATATTTAAAAAAACATATGTTTTTATATTTTAAAACAGCTTTTTTTTTAATTTGTGTTTTTTAGCCTTCTAAAGTGGACTGGTACCTTTAAGGTAACTGGTATGTTGTTACTTTATTAATTCTAAAACCACAAAAATGCTTCGAATGACGAATAAAATTATTCGCGTTTTGCCTAGTTTATTGCATAAAAAACACCATATTTACTCGTTTAATATATGGGCATACAACCGAAATTAAATTCTAGCGCTATAGGCGACATTTTTGTTTTTAATATCCATGATATGGTCTCTAAACCTCTAAATTCCATTTTTAGCATTTTATTTGTTTGATGGGAAATGGTGCATATAAAAATAAAATCCGTAGTTGTAAAATTTACCTATTAAATTTTAGTGCAAATTTGTATTAAGCATAAAAACTGAATATCAATTTTTTTTACAGGTTCTCTCAACAATGACTAAACATGATCATATTTAAAGCTTTAATTGTATTAGAATTAGACAAAAACCCTCATCTTGCTTATTTTTTTTTGTTAAATCTAAAAGAATACCTACGAAAATAGTTTGAATTGAAACATAAGATTAAACACATTTTTTTTCTTGTCATATGATAGCACTTCGACCCTATATCAGACGGTGTCGTATCGCTTTCACTTTACCCTGTATGAATATGTGTAGTGACGGTAGATTTAGCAGCACTTCCAAGGCTGTAATAAGGGGCCGTTTTCACTAAACTCACTAACTTTCATATTAAAAAAAAGTGTCTCTTATATTACATTATCTTATTACTGGTTTTCACTAAATTATTCTTATTTGAATATTAGGAAAAATAAGTTTTAATTATTAAAAAAAAAAATAGTCAGTACACTTGTTTCCGTTATTTTCCTCTCATCTCAAAAGTGATACTCAAAAAAATACGTTTTTTGCGATCAGCTAGAAGTCAGACGGAGCTAAATCTTGCGAATAGGGTGGATGTTGCAACAGTTTCTACTTTAAATTATAAGTCAGCGAAATAACTTTTGACCTGTATGGGAAGGCACGACGTCTTGATTAAAATATTTATTTTCAGCTATGGACCACATTTAGTTTCTTAGAAAAAAACATTTTAATTTTTTTATATTCCGCAAATTCTTTCGACAGTACTTTCTTGCATTATCACCACTTTTGTAAAACAGTCTTATCTTTCTTTTAGGGAATATATTATTTGGTCAATCCCAAACACTACACTTTGACATAATTTTAGCAGCAGGTTGGTCAGAAAGGAATGTGTCGGAAGAGCTTAACATCCCAAAGAGTACTATTCAATTTGTTAAAAAAAATGGCAGGAAACACTCCTTTGAGAGAAGAGCTGGAAGTGGTTCCCCAAACTATCAAATCAATGAAAAATATACCCAATAGGACAAAAGTACTGGGCGATTTTCGGTAAATGTTTGGGGGTAGCTGAGTGCATAAGGACTTGGTGTCTGTTATTTTATTGAAGGAAGGTTCAATACGGAGGTATATATAGATCTACTACAGAATATCATGTTTCCTTCTGTACTGGATAGATTTCCGGACCGAAATTATATCTTTCAGAAGATAAGTGTCTTGTTCATACTGCCCGGCAATTTGATGAATGGATGGAAAAACAGCGTATCAGGGTTTTACCGTGGCCCGCACGTAGTCCAGATTTAAATGTTCTGGAAAATGTTTGGAACTTATTAGTTAAAAAAATAGATAGGGAAAATGAGTTTAGGCCGCAAAATGTAAACGAACTTAAGGAAATCCGGACTACGCCCGGTCCATTCGATGCCTGGAAGGCTAAACTCTGTCTTGGAAAAAAACGAGGCCGCAATAAAATATTAAATTTGTTTGAAAGGATATTTGGGTTTGTTTAAATTCAATAAATTGTTAATTAATTTATCAATTTGTTAGTTTTTATAAAATATAAATATTGACTTTTACCTTTTGCTTTATTTATAGTAATTAAAAGTAAAACAAGGTAAAAAAGAGCGATTTACAAAAATTGGCAGAAAAGCTAAAATTTGACAAATTTTTTGCCCAAGATTTAATGACCGTTAATGTACAAAAATATAAAGAAATTATTGCAGTTCTTCGCTGGTGCTTCGAAAAAAAACTATTTTGCGGTGACCGCGATTCCTCAGCACGATTATTTAAAATCAAAAAACAAATCCTCATTAGTTAATTACAAATTTTTAAAACGATCGGTTTAGTAGTTTTTTCGAAATGGTGGTCACCGCCTTTTAAAATTACATGTTTGGGAAAATCGATTTAAAGTTTTGTACGCTCATGCAACTGAGTTGGAGGAACGGTCATTAAAACTATTATAAATTCGTCGATTTTGCTCCCATTGACCTTAATACAATATTCTTGAGATGTTGCACATTCAAAATATTTAAGTAAAAAAAAAATGAAAAAAAGCAAGTTTTAAACTTCACTCCCTTTTAAGCGAGCGAAAATTTTCAAATTTTGATTTTACCATCTTAATTTTAATCCAAAAGAAGAGCATACGACCCCTATATAACTTCCTTGATAGCACCAACAATTACGGAGATACCCTATAAAAGTATCGGAAACGAGACACCCTGTACCTTTTAGACCATTTCTTTATCAAAGCCTCGTAAATAAGTTAAGCCCGATAATAAAAATAACGAATATATAGTTTTCCCGCACAATACATTTTCTTTAGAGAGAATCCCATTAGGAAAATTCTTCCTAGACCCTCGATCAGCAATTCCGTGCAAATTTTCTGCCGGGCAAATTTGCAATAAAGCCTGTCGTCAGCAGGTAGTCTGGATCGTCGAGAAAGATGCACACACGTGATCCGCATCCAAGATGGACGACGGCGTTATAGGGTGAAAGGTATAGAGGTCGGTCAGATATTGGTTTACGAGATTGAGCTCGTCCCAAATTTTATTATAGTAAGTCATTTTGTATTGAGTCAATAAGCGGTTTGGTTTTTCCGGAAAAGTTTTATGTGTAAAGGTATTGTGGTTTTTTTAGAATATAGCGTGGTACATGAAAGATTTTATTACCATTTTGGTTTTGGGGCTTACTTAGTGTTAGGGTCAAATTACCTATACGTATATAAAAAGGAAATTATGCAATAAGTTCGTCAGTTCTCGAGATATTTGCCCTTTAATTAATTTTACTATAAAATTTTCACGAATTATAATTGGTGAAAATTTCATAGTAAAATTAATTAGGCCAAATATCTCGAGAACTGTTGGTTTTATCGATTCGATAATTAGGACCTTCTTTGTAGAAATTAAAGTTCCAAAGGTAAAATAGTTCAAACAATATTTTTTCTCGAAAACAAAGAATGGTTGAGTACTTACCTCTTGTAATCAGCACACTGTCATTGTACCAACTGACTCGGGGAATGGGTTTTGCACTTCTAGCTTCGCAAACAAGATCTACCTCCTCTCCTTCTTCTTTCGGACCTAAGACTGAACCATTTTTCATAGAAACGCCATCTATTCCGATTATTCGAACCACTTGTGGTTTAACTGAAACAACAAAGTAGAATATTAACATTCGCAATTAAAAAAATGTCGCATTGTGACACAAGTAACAAATTTTTGCTTGATAACCACAACACACCAGTATCACACTGGTATCACAGCATAAATAACAAAAAGCAGCACGATTTCATGAATTGAAATAAAAGTTCTGTCATTTTTTTTGAGCAGGTTCAGCCGACGTTTTGATGGGATATAATATGTCTCCTTTATTTAAATTGTAATGATTTCGTGTGCGCTTCTTTCGTGTTTTGTGCTTAAAAATATTAAAGGCGCCGCACAGTGATTTGAACAATGGACAAAAATCAAAAAGGCAAATCTTTAAACACCTATGAAATACATTGAAACAACACTACATCCTGTATATAAAAATTTCCAAAACTTTTTTATATTCAGCTGTTTATCAGTAAAGGTTTGATAAAATCCACATTGATAAAATTCCAAATTTATTTCAGTCAGGTTTGACCTAGTGTTATCTGCTTAAACTACCGAATTAGTGAAATTTAAAAGGTTAATATTTTTACTAGTAGAATATGGCAAATATAGATCAAGGTATGTAAATTACTTCTTAGTCTTTCACCCTTTTCTTGCAGTTTGTTATAAAATATTTTTTCTTTCTTCTTCAACCAAGTTTTTCGTAAATGACCTCAAAAACGCTCTAGCCAATTTTTTTATTTGGTAGTTTAAACAATTCTACATCCTAAAATATTAGCCCTTTTTGCGCAAAGTTGCGCTTAATAGTGATTTTTTTTTAGATTAAACAAGCAAAATTACAAATCAAGATTTATTTTAAACATGGATTGGATAAATGGCTTATTCCAAAAAAATTTAGAACTACTCCAAATTAAAATCCCCTCAAAAAGTTGAGACAGGAAGTTTCCCCAACTTCTCAAGTTTTTTGGGGTAGAATTAATAAGAACTGGCAGAAAAATTGTAGAAAAAAAGATAAGTTTTTTAAACAAGAATCTAAATGACTTGATTATGAAATATATCTAAGTAAATCTCTTAAATCTCTAATATTACGACAACAACTTGCTAAAGTCAACATTTTGCCTCAAGCAAGCACCAGCCGCGGTAGACCTCAAATGCCTTTTGAAGAATCAAGTAATAAAACCAAAACAGAGGCGAGTTGCTGAATTGGTTGCCAATTACACCGTAGAAGAACTTTCTTTTGCGGTTCAGCAGTCTTCAAAAATCAGTGAATCCCGAGGCGGTGCTCAAGAAATTTGAGGGCAATCCTTGACATTACATGAAACTTTAGCGCTTTATCTGGATTTAGATTTTTCTCAGAGAAAAAATAATTTGCTCAGGACAGTTATAAATAATTTACATTCAGAATATTTACCAAGCTACTACAAGCTATGTCAGTTTAGAAATAAACTGCTTCAAAAGATATTATTGCTACACAACAAGGAGCTGAAATAAATTTACAGGAACTTCTGCAGCATACAGTTACAAGTATTTTAAAATTAATAGATAGAGACATAACAAGTAAAAATCTTATTTTGACATGCAAGTACGTTTTTTTGTTTACAGGGAAATTTTAAAATCCTAGTCCTAGCCTACATAAATATTCCGTATTATATGTTTATTTGCATATTGATATTTAGTATTTTTTTTAGAGTAAAATAATGTTTATAATTTAAAATAAATAATACATTTATAAATATAAATAAACAGTTCTTGTAGTAGTTTTAAATGATCGTTTTTTATTAACAACCTTGCTGCCCCATTTGCATTTTTTTTATCGATAAATAAAAAATTAAGAATGAACTACTAATTTTGGCACACCTTGTATATTTTTAAAGATATTTGACAAAGAGAAATCCAAATAGTTTAGATGTTTTACTACATTTAATATTTTATAGTATCTGTGCTTTCCGTCTCACCCTCGTATCTTCCGCTTAAGTTTTGAACTTACTTTGTATGCACTATTTATAGCCTAAGGTAGTACCTACTAAATCGTTTTTATTTTATTCAATTCTGAACAGTAGAGATCGAACGCTGTAAGAACAACACCGATACGTCACGGTCTCATATGGCAAACTGATATAAAACCGTGACGTATCGGTGTTGTTCTAACAGCGTTCGATCTCTACAACATTATCAGTGATTTTTGTCCCATTAGCCCATCAATTCGAAGCACTGTGCGCCACCAGGGAGAGATCGTACTGTTTGTTAGTTATGCTGTGTGCAACTAAATATGTTACATGGTAACCTTACAAAAATTTGTTTATAGTTGAAAAGGGAATTTTAAGGCAACATACATACAGGTTGCTATCCAAAAACAACAAAAAATCAGTTACATTCGGTTGGACTGAAAGTCGCAAAAATAAATTATTAAATACTAAAAGGAGGCAACTATCTCCTAAAAAAACCTTTTAATTTAAAAGTCATATATTTATAAATAAAAAAGTTTCTATGGTTTTTTTTCGGGGTAGCTATGCTAAGTTACCAAACCAAAAAGTTTTTGCAAAAGAAATAGAAACTCTTAAGTTTAATAACGTATACAAGTAACGGGCATAAATACGTATAAAATTGATCCCGACATTGCAAAAAATGGGTGGTAAATAGGCCGCCAAATATGGATAAAACGACATATTTGATGCAATAAAGAAGTTTTATGGAACACGTTGCTTGGATATAAAGTTTTGTAAAATATGTCTGAGACGATATTTATTCATTTTGAGACTCGTTTTGAAGGTTTACCAGGTTATAAAAAGATCTGTGCGATAATAAAAGTACTCGTAAATTATTATAAACAACTTTATTCCAGATGTACTATATGTAATAGTATACAGGCTGGCGCAGTTTGATTGTATTTTACGGGGTACTGAGAAAACCGTAAGAGATAGAGTAATCCTCTTTGTACATTCTTGGAATGCATTTTTTAAACAAATCTTAATGTGTTAAAATTTTAAGGCTAGACCTACTTAATTTTGGAGATTTAATTTTTTAGTTAGTTGTGGGGAAACGTTTAATCGTTGCGCTTTCGCACTATAAGTAGTTACCGACAGACTCTGCTGTCGACTGAAGAAGAACTGATGAAAAACATAGGTGCAAATTAAGGTCTGGATGCCCTGTAAAATGACTATTGCGATTTAAGGCAAAACGAATAGAGTAACTGTGCACAAGTTTTTATTTACAAACAATATATAATTAACTACTACACAAAATATGGTGTAATACGCCAATAGGGCGTATCAGCAAATTAAGTCAATATATACAAGTATATACAACTACTGAAGAGTATAAATTTACCAAAAAAAATGTAACAATAAAAATAACACTGAGAAATAAAACTACTATGTTTTTTACCACTAAAATATATTTACAATTATTGTTACTGCAGTTTCAACTCAAAGAGTCATTTTCAAACAAAATTTTTTCAGACTAAAGTATAAATACAAAAATAAGGTGAATTTATACCTCTAAGTGGTAAATATATTCTTAGGAAGCAGAGCAATTAACAGTTTATTATGGTTTGGCGACAGTAAAAGCGGGAAAATACAAGTTCGGTTTGGTCATTAAGCAGATGTACATTATTATTTTTATTGCCTTTGTATATTTCTAGGGATTCCAGATAGTTTAATTTATGACCCTTTGTTGAATAGTGTAATATTTCGATATTATTTAAATTAGGGAATTTGTGTTTTTGTTCTTAACAATGATTAGCAAATGTAGAGTCTGTTTTTTGCAGTCCATATGATCTAAAATGTTCTAAATAGCGAGTTTTTATGCTCCTACCGCTTTGTCCTATATAAAAGTTATCACATTCTGAACATTTCAACTTATAAACTCCTGATTTATTAAATTTGTTGGTTTTATCTTTAGCGTTATAAATAATATTCGATATATTGTTCTGAGATTTAAAAGCAACTTTAATATTTGGTTGGTTTTTGCCTAGATTTGATTTGAGAATTTTATTTTCTATATCTGACATGAAAATATCTGCCAAAAGGGGCTAAGAGCCTCTTAGCCCCTCACATCAAGGCAAAAACCATATTCACTTTTGGTACAGATATGTTGACGATGTTCTCGCATGCTTTAAAGGTACAAAAAGACAACTTCAGAATTTCTTACATTATATTAACAGTGTTCACCCAAAAATTCAATTCACTTAGAAAAAGAAGACAACAATGAAATAAATTTCTTAGATCTAACCATATCCCACGTAAATAATCAGTGCACTTTTAAAGTTTATAGAAAACCAACATTTACAGGTATTACTATCCCCAATGACTCCTTCCACGCTATCCAACATAAACTCGCTGCATACAATTCAATGATACATAGATCATTCTCTTTGCCTCTCTCTGAAGAAGAGCTACAGAAAGAACTTCGTACTATTGAAAATATTGCACAATCAAATAAATTCTCCAAACAAACCAAAAAGAAATTAATAACTAAAAAACAAAAACGCTTAGCTTTTCAATTAATCTATCCAAAAATTAATGATCAAGAAAATAACCAGAAGTATGTATTCTTATCATATTGCGGCACCTTATCAAAAAACATAGCCAACACTCTATCCAAACACAATATTAAAGTTGCTTTTAAATCTCAGAACAATATATCGAATATTATTTATAACGCTAAAGATAAAACCAACAAATTTAATAAATCAGGAGTTTATAAGTTAAAATGTTCGTAATGAGATAACTTTTATATAGGACAAAGCGTTAGGAGCATAAAAACTCGCTATTTAGAACATTTTAGATCATATAGACTACAAAAAACAGACTATATTTTTGCTTATCATTGTTAAGAACAAAAACACAAATTTCCTAATTTAAATAATATCGAAATATTACACTATTCAACCAAGGGTCATAAATTAAACTATCTGGAATCCCTAGAAATATACAAAGGCAATAAAAATAATAATGTACATCTGCTTAATGACCAAACCGAACTTGTATTTTCCCCGCTATTTACTGTCGCCAAAACAATAATAAACTGTTAATTGCTTCGCCGCTTCCTAAGAATATATTTACCACTTAGAGGTATAAATTTACCTTATTTTTGTATTGATACTTTAGTCTTAAAAAATTTTGTTTGAAAATGACTCTGTGAGTTGAAACTGCAGTAACAATAATTGTGAATATATTTTAGTGGTAAAAAACATAGTAGTTTTATTTATCAGTGTTCTTCATGATAATTAATTACCACATAGTAACGGCTAATAGCATCAATTTTTTAATAAAAATAACCTTTAAAATAGACACTGATAACTCTAGAATCAATTTGTCAAGGCTTTGAAAATCTGAAATATAAGTTACTATACCAGATGTTTACATTCTTATTAATGATTAAAATTTACAAAGTATGAGAAAAGAAAAGTTACAAAATTTCCCGTTGTAATTGGTGAAAAAATTTACTTAAAGGAATATTTATATTACTACATACAAAAAAAACACAATTTTGCTATCAAATACTCAAGAGAACATTTTGGCAATTTTCCCAAAATGCTAAAGAAATTTTGCATTTCTATTGTAAGAAATGGATAGACTTTCAGACAATAAGCTTATCTCACCATGCCAGTTGTCTTACTAACTGCCGGGTTCGCATTCTCTCGACCTGTTACCCTTCTTCCTTTCGGCTATAAGGCACCTCAACCGGCTGTTTTTTGGCGCGCGAATTAAAAGTTCTGATTGGATGTGCTACGGTTTTATATCGTCGCGTCGTGCTAGTTACAGCCGCATTCCTTAAATTGTTTTGTTTATTTAGCTATTTATAGATTAGTAGAGCAGTGTCGTCAGGATTATTTAGGAATTTTGCTGGTTAAAAAATATATTTTTATTATTTTATAAAAAGTTAGAAAGGAATGTAAGCATACTTATAGCTATGGAAAAAATGCATTTATGTTGCCAGACGTGTTTCTGCAACAGTCAGTATGCAATGTACAGCACTTTTTGTTATAGCGACCATGTCAGCTAATTCGTGCAGTATCAGTCGACGGTCATCCAACATCATTTTGTGAATTTTGTTTGCCATTTCTGGCGTAACAAATGTACTGAGAGCGTTTACTATTGATGTCCGCAACAACAACAACCTCCATCTGTACGTCAGGTCGGGTACTTTTGGGTCTGCCCTCGTATAACTAAACTTAACAGAAAAAAATGTTTCCAGTATCCTTGCACGCCTGTCGCAGTTAATTTAACCTCGAGACCTTGTCTGAGCTCTCTCGAGCTAAAAGCGAGGAATGTTGTCGCAAGAAAATATAAATTTGCTTTTTAATTACCATACCCATTTAAACTAAATGGAATCTACGAGCTGTATGCCGGTAGTTTAGTTATATTAACTTAAAGAATAAAAATTGTTTGGTTTTCATTCTTTTTATCCTAAGACAGTCCAGAAAGGCTATTTATTAACGACTAACACACCATGGGTGTCATAAGTAATGTAAGAGGTAGTTTGGTAACACGTAAATTTGTTTGGAGGTTTGCAGAAAAAGAAACGACCTCTAAATATAGTAGATTCCAGTGTCAAGATATCTCAAGGATGAGACAAATGAAACAAGGACTGAACAGATGTCCTGTAAAGCCTTGTTAAAACTAATGTCGCTATGGATATTTTATTCTTGTATCCGTTTAGTTTATTCTCAAAGATAAAGCTCTATCTCGAAAACCGTCGACTATACGACTTTATACCAAGTAAACCTTTTTTACGTAAAAATGTTCAAAGAAACATAATTTATTTAAAAAATAGCGAAAATACACTCGGCAAAAAAAAATATGACCACAAATATCTAACCACCCCTTTGTTCCCACGCCAATGGTTGCAATATGGGTCACCTGATATTCTTAAAAAGTGACCTCCAATTATTCTAACTTATACATAAAAGTTAATTCCTGTATTGTAAGTGGATCCTAATAAATTAAATAAAAACCACTTTTATGACACCATCTTCAAGGGCCTGTAGCTCCCTCTGGAAGAATTTCCGGACCTATGTTAAGATGAACTTTTTCATGTCTTTTAAAGTAGAATCATACCTTAAAATTTTTTATCGTCATTTCCGGACACCCTGTATAAAATTAATTACATTTACAAGGGATCTTATAAATCATATTTTTTGTACTTTTGTTTAAATTGTGTGGTTTTGTTTTTGTTACTTGACATCTAACAGTGTTTTGCGTTTTAAAGATAGTACAAATATTAAATTTATTATCTTTTCGTTAATTCAACAATCAGTCACAAAACTATAGAATATATTGCAAATTTAACATTGTATGATGTCCCCAAGTTTAATTTTTCTATCTTGAAAAATACAGAAAAAAAGGGGGTGAGTCACCCTTCTGTACAACATTTTATTTGTTGTAATTAGTTCTGAAGCTACAAATCAGTAAAAATTAGGTTTGCATCATCTATACAGGGTGTTACTTAATGGTATGTCATAATTTGAAGGAGGCATTCCTGGATCGATTTTAAGTCGAAAAGTTCATATAAACGTGGGCCCTAAAATGCTTAGTTATTAAGATACAGGGTGTTAAAGTTTTATTTTATTTTCACTTTTAATACATTTTTCAAAGACGGTTTGAGATATTGAACTGAATTTTGGCACAAGATATTATGGCATAAAAACACACTTTTCAGATGTTCATTTAATTTTTTTGCAACCAGTGGCGTAGCTATGACGAATTTTCAAAACAATTTTACAAAAAATACTACGCCATTGACTTGGGAAAAAATTATGGTTTTATAATAATTATCAATCAATTATAAACAAAAATCCCTCTTCATTTTTGCCGTAAAACTTACCGTTTGGGAGAAATCGTTAATTAAAAAATGTCTTATGTACCCAAATTGCATCTTGAAAAATTATTATTGAAATAAATCAAGTTAGCTTTGCTCGTTGCCAGCGATTGTTGTTTTGTTGTTGTAAACATTATGACACTGACGTTAATTATCATTCTTGATTGTGTTAAACTTTATTTTCAATTTTAAATACATTTTCAAATATTTATTTTTAAGCTATTTTCTTACAAACTAGTGAACAAAAAGCAATAACAATTAAATACAATACATACATAATTTACAAAAATGTTGGAAATGACCACCTCTCGCCTCTATGCAGGCTTCTGCTCTTCTTCTCATTGAATTACGAACCCTTTCAAAAATTCCATGCGTGTTTCGGATAGTTTCACATCCGTCAATAATTCTATTTCTGAGTTCTTCTAATGTCACAATTGGTGTATGATAAACTAATGTTTTTAGGTGTCCCCACAAATAAAAATCTAGGCTGTTCAGGTCAGGCGATCTAGGTGGCCAAAATTGTGGTCCTCCACGGCCTATCCAATGATTTTGGTAGGCTCTATTTAAATGCTCACGAGCCAATATGCTAAAGTGGGCGGGAGCGCCATCAGCATAAACCAAAGTTGTTGCCGTAACTGAAGAGGAACATTTTCAAGAAGCAAAGGCAAATCATTTTGGAGAAAATTACAATAATCCTGTCCGTTAAGCGTCCTGGTAAAAAAATGGTCCAATTAAATGGTCGGATACGATACCGATCCAAACGTTCAGTGAAAATTGTTCCTGAAAATGTGTCTCTGTAATCGCATGAGGGTTTTCCTGGGCCCAGTAATGATTGTTATGGAAATTGGTTATTGCATTTCTTGAAAAATTTGCTTCGTCCGTAAACAATATTTTGGCATCAAAATGAGGATTTTCTGTTACTTTTTGGAGATACCATCTACAAAATTGCGTACGTGGTTCATAATCTCTAGGAAGCAATGCGTGTGAAAAGGATATAACAAAGAATCTCTTAAAATCTCCCATACCGTCTTGTAGCAGATGTTTAATGCCATACCTATTTTTCGCGTACTTGTGGTTGGATCCTCTTCGACTGCATGCAGGACAGCCTCCTCCACTGCCGGTGTTCTAACTGTACGGGGCCTTCCCTCGGAAATATTAGCTTTAAAACTGCCAGATTCAGTCAGCTAGACCATAAAGGAAATGCATTTGTGTCATTTCCAAATTAGAATAATTTACCATTTTTTTTAACTAGCAAAATGCACGTTTTAAGATCGAAGGAGAAATAAATACAAACTGTCAAGAATGATAATTAACGTCAGTGTCATAATGTTTACAACAACAAAACAACAATCGCTGGCAACGAGCAAAGCTAACTTGATTTATTTCAATAATAATTTTTCAAGATGCAATTTGGGTACATAAGACATTTTTTAATTAACGATTTCTCCCAAACGGTAAGTTTTACGGCAAAAATGAAAGAGGGATTTTTTGTTTATAATTGATTGATAATTATTATAAAACCATAATTTTTTCCCAAGTCAATGGCGTAGTATTTTTTTTGTAAAATTGTTTTGAAAATTCGTCATAGCTACGCCACTGGTTGCAAAAAAAAATTAAATGAACATCTGAAAAGTGTGTTTTTATGCCATAATATCCTGTGCCAAAATTCAGTTCAATATCTCAAACCGTCTTTGAAAAATGTATTAAAAAGTGAAAATAAAATAAAACTTTAACACCCTGTATCTTAATAACTAAGCATTTTAGGGCCCACGTTTATATGAACTTTTCGACTTAAAATCGATCCAGGAATGCCTCCTTCAAATTATGACATACCATTAAGTAACACCCTGTACATAAAGAAAAACAAATTAAAAGTTTTTCAATTAATTATTGATTCAAATGTCAAAGTCCAAAAATCAAAAATGTGTTATTGGATACTTGACTTTAGTAAATAACTTCAAGACGTCGACGTCGGTCTCTTTGACTTGCTACTCTCTTTAAATAATATTGAAGGAGTTTTCCGGGAAGTTGAGTGTGTAAATAAGAAGGAAAATTAGGGGTGCTTGCTACTTTATCTACAGTATTACCGCAATGATTTATTTACTGACAAATAAGGGAACAAGGTGATTAAATAAAATTATATGAAGGATCTTCGAAAGGATTACCTAGACGAAAATTATGTAAAATTATTAAGTATAGTTTGTCCAAGCTAACATTTTTGTGTTGGCTTACATGTT
>JAHBCN010005072.1:0-58175 GCA_019359885.1 Listronotus oregonensis | reverse complement strand
GGTACCTTTAAATGTGAAAAGGACAGTACCAGTTGGGATATACTCTGGTTTATTATTAGTTAAAACCTTTCGGTTGAGCCTTTTTGCGCTTATGATTTCAACATTAGATCTGCAAAAATCTGCAAAGTGATCCATATCTATGTCTAGGTCAATGTACCTTATAATACCCTTGCAACTTATAAAATTAAATGGAATAAAAATATTATATCCCTTATTTTTAAGAGTTTCATTATTTATAAAGTTATTCGCCGCTTGTCGATTTAAAAATTCAATTGCTAACCTATTTGTTCCTTTATTTTGAATTTTCTTAACGTCCTTTAAATGCATATTAAAAATTTCTCTCGCTATTTTAAGGCTACTAAAACGCCCAACGTTAGTATTATTTTTTTCGGTCGATTCTATATACACAGTATAAGGTGCCTTATCAGTTTCACCATAATAAAAAACTTGTTTATGTTCATCTTTTTTGTCATTTTTTTCCCTCCTGGGTATTGCCAGGATTCACATTCTTTAGCCTACCATCGTTTATCCCTATAATATCTTCAATTTCTCGGGGGGATAGGGAACCCCCCTGGGTTCTCCATAATGGGAGAGCAGAAATATCAAAATTATTTTAAAGAGCTCAAAACAAAGACCAATATATGTATTTATAATAGCAAAAAAAAGTAAAAAACTTAAAATAAAATAAAAAAAAAGATAAAGAAGCTATTACAGACGTACTTACAAAGGAGGGATATTTAGTTAGTAGCTTGGAAAACAGCCCGTTTAGCAAATTGCAGAACAACACACAAAAGCTGCCACCAACGAACAATTTTTAACCATAAATCCCCGTGTTGTGTTGTGTTTGTGTCGGCCATTTTCTATTCTAGTATTTGGGTTGTAAGTGTTGACTTGGGGTTAACTGTTTTAAATTTGCGTTCTTATTTTTTCCACACTATTGTGAAAAAAATATAAGGTAAGATATGTTATTTAAATATTGTAGTAAGCCTTCTTCGATATTAAACCAAGATTCTTTGTAAATATCTTCGCAATGGCACCAACACAACATGTTGGCTGAAAAATTCTTGTAATTATCCTTGTTGCAGAAACGCCTATTATAGTAAAATTGTAAGCACAGATTTTAAGAACAAAAAGTTTCATTCTTTTCTTCGAGATCCCTTATCGTTAGAAGCTTGGAAAATTAAATGTACTTTAAGTCCCTCAAAAGATTGTAAAAATGTATGTTTGTGAGGACCCTTGTTCAAAATTAAATTATGCAAATCTTGAGGATCCTTCTCGCTTTAAATATGGAGCTGCACCTTGGTCACCATGAATTCCATTTTAAAAGAACACAGTTACGGAAAATGTTTCAATTCTTTTCAAAATTTACCTCTCGAACCATTGGACAACCCTAAATTTAAAATTTTAAATAATGTTAATTTATACCTTATTTACAAAATTTCAATTTCATGTTTAACTTGTCAGAGTAATCTCTTTTTAGTGGAGGTAACCGACAAGCATTTATTTGTAATGTTTAAAGAGTTTGATAACGAACGAAGGTTTAAATTTGCTACTGAAGCTTTAGACAATCTTGTAGACAGACTACATGCTGATATTTACAAATATTTGGATAAGAATGTTTACAAGAATAAAATTAAAAATTTATTTAGGCAACAATATTTCGAACCTTACTGCAAGCTCTTTTCATTTGTTCAGACCGTAATTTTATGAAATATTTAACCTAACTTTAAAAATAATAATTTTTACCATTTCTTATAAATATTTATGTTTATTTTTCAGTTACCACATTAATTTAAATTCTTTATATATTTTTGCCCGCTGTCTGCTTCTGTCTTTGCCTAAATTAATAGCTAAAGTTCCCATATCATATTTTATGTATTTTTAGTCTGTTTTGAATAAGCGAATACTGCCTAGCTTCTTTGTTTTATAGGAACCTTTCAGCATGATCTCATCCAACCCCGGCTGTGACAGTTTTAGAAGTATCTCATCCAACCCCGGCTGTGATAGTTAGCATACGTTAATTTTCCAACGGTGCCGGCCAATGAGAACGCGGCAGCCAGTTACGACAATGGCGCCAAGTTTAAACTGTAAATCGACCACTCGAGGCTAACAGCGCCATTTATTTTCTTGATAGATTGGTGAATGAATTTTATGATCCTTTAGTTTGACTATGTGATTAGAATAATTAATTATTATTTAGGTATTGTAGATTATTGTATAGGTTTTAAAATAAAAGTTACAATGTGTATGTGTTTATACTATTTCATTAGTTTTTTAGGGTAAATAGAAATATAAATAAATGATATTATACATATTAAATTTTATAATTCAGCTTTCATTGTTATAGTGCCCTATACAGGGTGTTTCTAATAACATGCTATTATTTAAGGGGATGATTCTTGGACCCATTTTAAGAAAAAAACTTCATATGAATGTATGTCCTAAACGTCTTATCTTTTGAGATAGAGGGTGTTAAAATTTTAAGAAAAAAATAATTTTTTTATTGTCATTTTCATACAACTTTAAATATTTTTATGAAAATTGGTGTACGGCGTTTATGCATTAAAGAGCATTTTTTGACCTAAGAAACATTTTTTTATTTCCAACAGTGGCGTCCGTACTGGACTCTGACTAGATATTTTTGAAGGAAAAAGTAGTCCGCCACTGCTTTCTCTTAAAAAAAAAAATATTTTTGGAGTCCTCGGTCAATTTAAAACAAATTTGGTTACTTGACTTTTTTTCGTACGATTCACCGTTTTCCCATAAAAAAATAATTCACTTATTTGCATCTCATTGGACCAATTACGAGAAAAACGATTTATGTAACTTTGAACAATAATTTCTTCAAAATGTTTCTTAGGTTAAAAAATGCTCTTTAATGCATAAACGCCGTACAGCAATTTTCATAAAAATATTTAAAGTGGTATGAAAATGACAATAAATTATTTTTTTCTTAAAATTTTAACACCCTGTATCTCAAAAGAGAAGACGTTTAGGACATACATTCATATGAAGTTTTTTTCTTAAAATGAGTCCAAGAATCACCCCATTAAATATTAGCATGTTATTAAGAAACATCCTGTATATTTTATTTATTTATTTACAAATCAGTACACTACAGAATAAGATATTCTAAATGGTACGAAAACAATACAACAAAATTAAATTCCAAACAAATTAAATTAAATTAAACTAACTTAAGGCAAATAAAAGAGAGTAAACTAGCTAAACCATATAAGAAGACAGGTCTACATACTTCTACTTAACAATCTTTTTAACGCAATCAAATTAACAGAAAAGATGGCACAATCAGAGAAAAACCTATACTAATTATTAACCAAACGGTCAACAGGCATTACATCCATAGTTAGTTCTGTGATAACATTCGTAAAATAACTGCGCTTGCCTTGTGCGTCTTATAGGAATTAAAAACGTAATTAAATTTAAGACTAGTGCAGTCAATTCCTCCATTAAGAAGTTTGTAGAGGAACAGTAAATGTGCGTTTCTACAACGACATTCCAGGCTTTTGGCATCACAAAGCAAAAGCTTAGTATCGTAAGAGATGTTACTGTAGGGGAAGTGAAATTTATACAGAAGATATTTAAGAAATTTACTTTGAACCTTTTCAAGTCTCTGAACATGACAAGCATAACGCGGCGACCAAATCACAGAACAGTACTCTAACAAACTTCAAACAAGTGAATTATATATATATATATATATATATATATATATATATATATATATATATATATATATATATATATATATATATATATATATATATATATATATATATATATATATATATATATATATATATATATATATATATACTTACAAATTAATCATAAATACAGTAAACACTGATGAAAGTATACAGTTATTTTAAAGCAGATAAAATATATAAAAATGAAAAACTTAAAAATAATTGTTCTACTTCTTATTTGGATAATACGTTTGTTTCTCAAGTTTCCTTTTTCTAGAATTTTCTTCGGCATTCTGTAGTTTGTCCGCTTTATATTTCCTAAAGATATTGACGTACTTGCTAAAGGATTCTTCATCCAAACTGCGAGCGAAGCTATTCATTTCTTGCAAAATAATCTGTAACAAATCCAAAATTAAAGGTCTCATAATTGTAATACTTGCAGTGTCACAACCTCTCGCTTGTCCTCAAATGCCATGGTTTCTATATGAGGCCTGGTCTCCTGAATGAAATGGTTTACATCATCATGATAGCGTACCTGGCTTGTTGGATTATACGTGAATCTTCAATTATCCTTTGGTTCGATACACCTGCAGTTAATTTTTGAACAATTGTCTCTTGTTCGACTTTAGATAATCTCTTGGTCCTTAGTTCATTAGTGTGCCCCACATGAGTTTCAACAAACTTTACAGTCACCTAAAGATCCTAAAAGAAAATTAAAAAGATTAGCTGTAGTAATAACATTATTAAAAAAAATATTTACCCTCGGCTGAAATGTTAACCATAATTCTTGAAGCACATGTTCCATGAATATGAATACTACCTCCACTTTTCACACTACGTTTTTGAGCTGTGCTGGCAAATCCTAAAAAAGAATAATACCATACAATAATTATACTTCCTTATACATCACTACACAAGCACCTTTGTAATCACTTCTGTTACACTCATACACTTTCTTTTCTTCACCGTGTGCATATTTTCTTCCTGTACGGCAAGCATAGTCTACTTCTCTATTCTCCTGGGTCCTCCAAGCTGAAAACTCTTCAAAATTCCTAAAATACAAAGTAGATTCTTTTATAGTTAAGTTATGAAAAGTACTTAAATGTTTAATCAAGTCTGTATGGAATGGAAAAGAAGTTTGGTTTATGCAGATTTTGCATATGATATGCTGAGTTCTTTTGGATCCTCCTGATGTAGAAACTATATCTTGGTCTGAGTGTTTTGTTCTTATATGTCGGTTTTTAGTCGATATACTTGAAAATTCTATGTTGCAAAATTGGCAAGTCGTCAGTTTATTCCTAAAAATAAATAAAACAAGATTAAATTGAATCATAACCTAGAAATATCAAATAAGAGCAATAAACTTACTTTTCCAGTTCCATATTACGGGTCTAATGGCATGAAATAAATAACAAAATGCTTTGGCAATAAATAAATCGCTGTCGAAGCTCAATTTCCAATAATAATTCTAAAAAGAACAAGAGCATGGATATATAGGCGGGAAATCAGCAAAAATCCAATGGATTCTAGCAAAGCGATTTTATCCGATGCCAAACGAAGTACCCTTCGGTTCAGATTGATGATAGTGCCTTCTGATTGGTTCGGCACCGTTGGAAAATTAACGTATGCTGTGATAGTTTTAGAAGTTTTATTGTTAATTTTTAGAATATATTTTATTTTGCCTGTGTTATCTCAGGTATAAGAATTAATGTTGTTATCAGAGAATATTTTTCATTTATTCTGAAATTTCATGTTTTATTTTTATGTTTTATTTGTTACTGTTATTTTTGGAATGTAATTTTTTGTTGTTGTTTATTGAAAATTTGGGGCAAATGTCCCAAGATTTTCCTGGTTTTCTCAAAATATTTGTATTTATAACAAATTAACTTATAATATATTGTTAACAATAACATTTTTGTTTGCTTTATTTTTTAGTAGTTTTTGCTAAAATCTTTACCTTTTTCCAATCCTAACTAAAGATAAAATTTTGTTTCAAAATTTACCCCCTTAACAACTGCTTATATTATAAAATAATATTGTTAAGAAATCTACTTTTCAGCAAAATCTTTAATTTTTGTTGAATTGGAGGAAAATAACTTAGAAATAAAAAATTATAGTATACCAGCGCATTCGCCTTTTTAGTTTGGCTTTTATTAGTTGATTGTCAGGCTTTTGTCGCTACTGTACTGACAGGAGATAGCTGCTTCAGAAAGCACGAGGTTTGGATTTCAGTAGTGTTTGTTCGTTGTAAAGGATATAAATAATTTCACTTCTCATTGGTTAAAAAAAAATCGACGTTTCGCATCTAGAATTTACTCCAAGTTACTACAAGCAAAATATGGAAATATAGAATTACTTATTCCCTGGATGATATAATTGTCAAATGTCACGTTTTCCAGTATCCCCATAAGAAGTTGGCCAGGCGTGGCTGCACCTTGACGTAGTCTAACAAAAGGTATAAATACCTTAAATTTTCAATGTACAATTACATTGCTTGTTTGCATTTAACAATACTTGTGCTAAGGTCTTAAAATTGTGTCAACCGGCTATAAAAGAAACACCCACAGTTTAAAGGAATACACTACAGCCATATTTTCGCGCATTAGACACAGTGAGGTGCTTACAGCTGTGCCATTTTAGCGAATTAGTCATTACGTCACGCTTACCGCGTCTTACAGCTTTTGTTAGCCGTCTCTAGAGGACGCCAACAAATTTGTAAGCCATCGGTGGAGGCTTTTTCCTTTCGTATTTTGTGGTGGATGGGCCGTGGAGGAGCAATTTGACATAAAACACGTTGTGAACTGTTTACCAGTTTTTGCTTATAATTGTTTAATTAGTTTATTATCACAAGACAACATATTATTTATATTCCCATTTCTTTTGTGCAATTTTACGTAGCAAGCGCTATGACTACTGAGGGCATGAACAATGTAATATGTATGGCGCAGGTCCACATTCCGTCATATAATGTCATTTTGACATTGTTGTAAGACGCATTTTTGCGATCAATTTTTAATGGCGTACTGTTTTCTGAGCCGCTTTCCAGAACTGCCGTTTTGTGCACGCAACGAAGCACCTGTGCACCTATATTCTCCAAGCAGACGTTCCAGCCAAATTTTTTGACTTTGCGTTCGACGCGCAATAACTGCTTTCCCCTTTCTCTTGAAGGACCTACCTTTCATTTTGTGTTCGAAGCCCAAGAAACGTTTTTAAAGGTTAGGTAAAAGTAAATTCGATTCGTCACGTTCCATGTTGTGGCGTTTAAAGCACGAAGCTAAAGCCATTAAGCTCATGCGCTTCAAACGCAGCTTAGGCAGCTGGAATGCGACTCTGCCACACAGCCACACACTAATTAAATTTTGGCGACATACCGCGTTGAACATTGTTAGGATAGTTAACATACCGGTTTATTTTCGCGAGAAGCGGTAACGTACGGGAAGGTCTTCAGACGTCAGTATCTACGTCATTACTTTGTACCCAGTATCTACCGCCATCGCCACTAGTCAGGAGGAGCGTTAATAATGGTATGTCAAGTTTAAAATAATGGAGGATTCGCGGCTTTTCTATTGTTTTGGTTCTTGTGATGTTTTTTTTTGCTGTGGTTTAACAACCATTTGGATTGCAGATTTTTTGGTTTATTAGTTAATTTCCAAATGGATGAATTAGTGCAATTATATTTAAATCATAAAAAGAAACTGTACTTGTTGTAGTTGATTTGGAAACAGCTAATATCTTATTAAATAAAAAATTTGGTTTATATAAAATATTATCTTTTCGACTTATTTTTTAACTCTCCAAAGACCTACATTTAAATTTAAACTTCAAAGTGTATTAAACGATGAGTATGTAAGTTGACATACGTAAACCGTATCGTTTTTGCGAGCTTAGGCGGGTTAAACACGGTTAGAATGGTGGGGGAAAGAACTGCTATCAACCAGTAGTTAAAAACGGTAAGTCGCGAAAAAATCCATACTTTTGTCAGTTGTCAGTGCCTATATTACTGTCAAGTGTCATCGCAGTTAATAAATTGGTGGAGAAGCTGTGAAGGAGAAGACATAAACAATGAAAAAATACTGTTTTATTAAAATTTGGTTATTTTAATCTAATTCAATGGATTGAATAATGAAGAGTTTGAAAAGCGTGTCTGTTCAAGTACTTGACAGTGATATAGCACTTCTGCTGCCTAATGGTGTTTATGAAATTAAACAAATGGAAGCAAAATCGTCCAGATTAAAACAAATTTGTATTTTTTGTTTAGCTCTGTGCCTTTTTGGGATTTTTGGCTTTGGATATTTTTGTCCGGAGAAGGTAAGTTACTATATTATTATTATATTTGGCTACATTATTCGAAGAGATGATCAGAGAAATAATAAGTTTTTTTTTTCAATATTACAGGGTTGAGAACCTACTCAATAAACATTATTAAATTGTATTTGTATTTATATTTGAAATAATTACTAGTCCGAAATGTTTGATAGCACTGTCGACATCGCACAGTGGTGAAAATTCAGAAATCGGGGTTGAAATTCGAATATCATCTTGAAACCCATAAAATTATCGTCAAAATGTTAGAATAAGGCCTTAAAAACCCTGCAGGTATAATTGTCTACCCATTTAATCTTAACAAAATATTTTTAATTAAGTAATTTCAGTATCATAACCCATGAGCTGGCGCATAGGGGGGTCCTCTTTTCCATTTAAAATACATGGACATTTTTTTTTCTTATTTTCAAAATAACTATATGAAATTTGTTTTTCAAATTTAGGTTCCAACTATCTTATAGGAAATTTAATTATCTACAAAATCGATATCTCATGTTTTTTTCCTAAACTGAATAGAAATAAAGTTACAGAGCATAGAATAAGAGGAGAAATTTTTAATGATTAAATAATATGACTAATTTACTTTTCAACAAGGATACAACTTTTATTTTATTTTATTTCGACTTTAAATACAAAAATATCACTGTTTACATACTAAACATAATTAAACCTCGTCAAAACAGTGTTTTATTGTGATTAAAAGTCAAAATAAAATAGAATAAAAATGGTTATCCTTGTTGAAAAATAAATTATTCATATTATTCCATCATTTAAAATTTCTCCCCCTATTGTATACTCTGTAACTTTATTTCTATTCAGTTTAGGAAAAATACATAAAATATCTTTTTTTAGAGAATTAAATTTTCTCATGGTACTCCTGGGGCGCGGGATTTGAATACTCTATGTTTGTGCTGCATAGTCCAGTTTGAATTAAAATCATATCTGTTCCCTTTCTCAAGATTTACAAAAAATAAAAATAAAAAATTTATAGAAAAAATTAAAGAAATAAGGAAATTTCCCGAATTTTCGCATTAAATTTTTTACCCTTACTCACAAATTAAAGTTTACATTTAATTCAGAGTGTAACTATCAAATCATTAATACAGAATTTATTATATTTTTTATGTATTTTTCAAATTTAGAACTCAAAACTGTTAAATATATCAATCACAAAACTTATATTTTTTGGATTAAAAAAAAATATTGGACTGCAACAGAAATGTTTTAAAATTATTATAAATTGCTTAAAATTTATTTACTAACCCTTACATAATTTATCTTTTTTATGGAAGTCGGCATCATGATATAGATATAAAGAATAACTTATTAAAATAAAGTGAGGTTGTTTATGCTGTAACTATTAATAAATACATAAGTATATTTAGTATACATCATATTTTTAAAAAAATCATTTTTTAATTAATTTATGTATCTACATATAAATGTATATAAATTATAAATCTATCAGGGTTCGGGGATATATATCAATGAAAATATATATATATATATGAATATATATCATATATATATATCATATATTTTAAAATATTTTATAATATATATATATATATATATATATATATATATATATATATATATATATATATATATATATATATATATATATATATATATATATATATATATATATATATATATATATATATATATATATATATATAAATCAATACAAAAATGGTTTAAAAATTTTATATTCTTAAGTAATTTTTTGCATTTGTTACTGTGTTTCTACTTCCCAAATGTAAATGACGTTGGAGTAGAGTTAAAACATACTCCCTAATAGTAAGTTTTAATCCATAAATGGCAACACTTCTGCCGGCCTTAATGGCGTCAGTCGTGTCAGAAAAATTTCGTTACGAAAAAGTAAGTGGAATAGTAAGGTTTCTTTTTGTGTTAATTCCATTATTTTTTACAAAGAAAGTAATTGACAAAGTGCAGAAACGATTTTACTTCAAAATTGAGTATTTAAGAAGCATTAAATAACTTTTGTATTTATGGAATATATTTGTTTATTAACAAAATGGATATATTTCAAACATTTAATATATATTGGATATTTTTGAACCCTGAAATCTATGTTACAAAAGAAAAATATGTGGAGAAAAAAATTAACAACAGTTTGCGTTAATCTCTTAGGATAATATTCGTCACTTAACAGATTTATTTTTTGCAAAGCTTTGATTTGGCCTTTAAAATTGAAATTCGTTCCAAAAAATTATCAAGATAAAGTTTTTGAAGGTAATCAATGCAGGCAGTTGTTTTAAAATGCTGACAGACTCCAAGATCTTGACATCTATGGTGATTATGGGCCCCTCAAACTAGTTCCACATTTTTTCTGTGTTCACAATTAACAAAATTGTGAACAAATACTTTTTACAGGAATTGTGGATCTAGATAAAAAAAGAATTAAATAACCTCATAAATGAATTACGGAAATCACACGTAGTTACAACATAAGCGACCTCATGATATTTTAATAAGTTGTTCTTTATTTCTATATCATGATGCCGACTTTCATAAAAAGGATAAATTAAACAAGGGTTAGTAAATAAATTATAAGCAATATATAATAGTTTTAAATGATAGATTTAGCAGTTACGAATGCTACATTTACAAAAATACATAAAAAATATGATAAATTATGTGTTGATGATTTAATAATTATACTCAAAATTAAATGTAAACATTTTTGTTGTGAGAGAGTAAAAAATAAAATGCGAAAATTCGCAAAATTTCGTTATTTTTTAAATTTTTTCTTTTTTTTTTAATTTCTGTGAATCTGGAGGATGGGAGCAGATATGTTTTCAATTCAAACTGAATTTTGCAGTACAAACATAGACTATTCGAATCCCGCGCCCGTTATCTTTTACATTTTTATTGATTTTACCCATGCTTCAGGGGTACCGTGTCCTATAAGATAATTAAAACCTAAATTTGAAAAAAAAAATCATATGGTTATTTTAAAAATAAGAAAAAAATTTCATTTATTTTAAATGGAAAAGGAGACATATTTGTTGAAAAACGGAGCAGATATCAAATATCTGGGACACTTATTTTTTCTGGAATGGACTACCGAATAACACCATATAAGTAAAAAACATAAAATATTTTTTGTAGATCCTCGGTCTTTACAAAGTTTTTGTAAACAAGAGGACTTTTTTACACCATCTAGAATAAAAAACAGGAAAAAGAAAAAGTTTATGGAAATTCTTCACCAACACTTAGAAAATTGAATTAAAAGGGCAGTTAGTAGTATCTCAGAAGTATATCTAATTATTTTTTTTTTTTAACCAAAAACAGTAATGCAGTATGTAGGCCATTTTTTTGTAGGTAAAAAATTCTCTTTGTTGCTAATGTTTAATACATACCACATAACAATTAAAATATTTGAAAACATTTACGTCAAAAAGTACGACATTTTAGATAAAAGGAAAATATCAGGTTAAGCAACGCTGGGCACAGTTAGTAATTGGATGGGTGACCTTTAGCGAACACTGTGTGTCGTTGGGTGTGGTTGGGAACCCTCTTTCAACTGTGGTTGCTATCTGGCTGACATTATCAAGCCGTTATTGGAGGTAGTTTAGAAATAGCAGTTATTTTCATAATGTTTGTGGTGGCACTATCGCGTTGGGGAAATGGGTTAAACAAAGTGGGCTGTTATAAAGAAAAAACGTCAAAAAATAAAAGTTTATTATTTCTTTTAAACAAGTAAATAAACTGCTTTTAATAAATTACTAGTGCATGTCGTTAAAAAAAAAACGTCGAGAGAGACAGATTGCCGTCATATTGAATTTAGCCAAAACGCTTAATATGCCTCCATTTTTAAAACAAATAGCATTTTCTGACATATCGTTAAAAAATAAATTTTAAGTTAGTTCACTCGCGACAGTCGTAGACAAAAGTATCGCCTTATAGTAAGTAAAACCCACAAGTCAAATCGAGATTGGGAAGAACATTTTCGTCTCTTTTATGCCATCTGCGCCGAACTCTCCCGGAATTCTCTTGACTAGTACCAATACGGATCCTTATATCTTTTCCTATTTTAGTTTAGTGATGCAGTATTTTGAATGGACCACAAATTTAGCGCTGTTCCAAACAAGATCAAATACGCTTTACCAAAAACTAGAGGTTCTCATTGCTTGTAACTATTATTTATGTAGGAGGTTGTACATAACACATGACAGGGTTCCCACATGCAGGAAAAGTCAGGAATTTGGATTTTAGTCAGGAAAAGTCAAGAAAAATGTTAAAAAATGGCATCAAGTCAGGAAATATTAACAATATTATGCTATAAGTCAGGAAAAATGTACAAATGCGTATATTACGCGTGGACCGCTATTTCTTGTGAAGATGTTTCGTAGACTTACTAGTCCGTTTTTAGTTATACTTGAAATAATGTAATGTATTGTTTATAAAAGATACACTACCAACGTTTCTCTTCATTAAAGTCTTATACGATGCAAAGAGGTTAGTGGACAACACAGCTAAAAAAGCCAAATCCCAGTACTCATTGCTGTGTTCCGAAGGTAAAGGGGTTCTAAAAGACAAATTTAAAATATTTAAGCCGACAAATGAAGAAGGTAATGAGTCTGATAAAAGGATAGACGATTTTATTCTGCCATCTTTTGTAACAATCCTAAGTATATTGACCTGTGGGATGTTGTAAAATTGGGTTTGACATTCTCACACGGTAATGCAGCTGTTGAGAGTGGCTTCTCCATCAACTAATCAATACTTGTTAAAAATCAACATGAGAAAACAATTGTGTCTCAAAGAAAAGTCTATGATGCAATCATAAGTGCAGGAGGACGGAAGAATATAGTGATTACACACAAAATACTTACTTCAGTAAGATCTGCTAGAAGGCGGTATGAAGTGGCGTTGGAAGATAAAAGAAGAAACCAGTCAGAAGAAGAAAAACGAAAGGCTAAAAACCTTAACTTGATTCAAAACTTAAACAACTTAAAGATGAAAGAAAAAAGTTACATATGACATCCCAAGTGGAAGAAGAGCAAATTTTGCAAAAAATCACAGTGTTCAAAAAACACATGGAATGAAAATGATAGATTTACGATTTTGTATTATGTAAACATGTTCCTTATACTACTGGTTTTAATTTAAGAACACATATTTGTATTGAAGTAGTGTACATTTTGTTATCTATGTATTACATACTTTTTATATATTTATTCACAAGTTTAGTCGGACTTTAAAAAAGTTAGTTTTTATATATGTTGTACTATGATGATGGATTTACGATTTTGTATGATGTAACACATGTTCCTTATACTACAAGTTTTAATATAAGAACACATATTTGTAGTGAAGTAGTCTACATTTTGTTATCTATGTATTACATACTTTTTATATATGTTGTATTATAAAAAAAAAATAAAAGGTGAGTTGGGCAGCTATGGGGATGGTGAAGGCTGCAATAGAAAATGTTTAAAAAATTACAGCCATATTATTATATTATTTACTCGCCTTTGGCTCGTTTATTTATATTGCGTGTGTCAGGAAAAAGTTCAGTTTTTGGTCAGGAAAAGTCAGGAAAAATGACTTTGAATATTTTTTGGGAACCCTGCATGAGTCTGTTCGATATTCAGTAATTTTTTACATTGTTTTTCACTTTTTGGATCCACCTAGTCCTATGTACACCCTAAGAGCGATTATGTAAAAAAAATAAAACAGTGTACACTATTTCTTAATAACAAACAGACCTATTTAAACTATTAAAAATCAATATCTTTTTAACAAAACGATCATTATGCACAATTGGATTGTTAATATCTCGTTTCACAGCCGAAAACAGAATTTAATTTTTTTTTCAGTTAGGTAAAAGACACTTTTATTAACACTATAATTCAATTCAATTTAATTTTTAAGATAAGCTGTTTTACGAGTGACTTAACAACACTTTTCATTTAAAACAGCATTTTTTTGTTTAACATTTTTAGGTAAATGAAAAAAATATTATTATTTTCATATATACCGGGTAACCACGAGATGACTTTTCGGCTGCCGTTTTTTATTTCTTTATCAATATTAACCTAATTTGATAGAGTTGTTATTCTAACGAGACGTCATTTTTCTGCATAGGGATAAGCTTTCCCGACATCCGGTTTCAGCGGAAATAACTGGAAATTTTGATATTTAAATAGTACACCATGTATATTTTTTGTTTTGCAGATTCTACAGCTACTGTTACGTCTAAATGCACCATTTTTATATCGGGTTTTGCCTAAATTTTATTCTTAAATAAAATTTAAATTTTTTATCTGGAGTGTCAAGATCATCCTAACATCATTTCACATTGCCTGGACATGATGATGAGTTAATCAACCTGTTCACTTTTAGTAAACATACAAGTTTTTTATTCAACCTAAAATTGTTTTCCAACCATAAAAGATGCGTTAATAAACACAAACCATTTTTTTTATCTGTCCAACTTTTAAAGGCACGAAAGCAATTGTAGAAACAAAAATAGCTGATGTGTTCATGACAACTACGATTTCTTGCCACATACGGCTATACCCTATTCAGTCCAAAAAAATATCTATTTCCCACATAATGAAACAAAATTTTGATACGAAAATTTCGTTGATATTATAAAGAAGTAAAAAAAATGGCAGCCTTAAAGAATTTTCGTCGGCACCTAGTATATATAATTTTTACGGATCTACTGTTATATGCAATAAAGTATCTAAAACATTATTTTTGTTGGGTATATAGAATTGTTATGTATAATTATTTATATTTTTTCCTCAAAGTAAGAGATAAGAAATAAAATATCTCTGATAAAATTGTACATTTCTTTAATGAGTTCTTAAAATACTTTTATAATACGAAATTTTAAAATAATTATTTTCGGTAATTATATGACAAGTAGATTTAAAATTTTATTTTGAAAGTTTTTAACCATCCAAATATTAAAGTATGTAGCTCTGGTGTGTAGTGTCAGTCCCAAATTGGGGATGCAAGGCATGTAATGTAACCTTGCGTGTTAAAGAGAGAAGGATAATTAAATGGCGACAGTTCTGCAACATTAAAATATAATTAAAAATTGGTTTAAATTTTTAATAATTTTGATCCGTTTGTTTTTTTAACGTTATTTTAAAGATTATTGTCAAATGAATTGATCTTTAAAAACTATGTTTGGCATTTAAAAATTATCTTTTTCTATTTCAAGTGAATTATTTAAAAAACGAACATAAATAATAAAAAAAATTCGTATTTAAAAAAGAAATTTTGAAGATTAGGTCGGTCTAAATACAATCAAAAGTGCTTTATAGTAAGCAAAAAGGGTATCTTCTTTTTTAAAAAAGTATTTAATTTGTTCTTGTCAAGTGTTATAATAACTGTGACAAGTACCTTACACGGCCGTCATTTTTGATAAAAATACATCTGTTAAAAATGACGTTTTTTAAAAAATAAAATGTCTATTGAAGTTGGGAATCTTCTAAAAAATGACAGCAGTGAAAAAGTTTATATCATCTATAAAAAATGCCATCCTTCCTTTAAAAAAAAACGTACAGGGTTATTCATTTTAAAGTAAACAGGGCTTTATTTTTGAACTTTCCTGTACTTTTTTAAAAAACAAATATAGCCATTTCGTGTATTTTTTTTCCGTAGAATTCAATAATCTAATCAGAAAAACATTTGAAACAAAAACAAATGAGTTACAGCACGAGTAACGTATTTTTTAAATGGAATACCCCGCATATTTTTATATCAATAGATAGAGATTTTCACAAAGAATTCGGTGATATAGGGGTTGCTGAGTTTATTTCCTGCGGTTCTGCTGCAATTGTCTAAAAACTGCATGATACTATAAGGATAGTTTCACCTGAAAAAAACCTGGCTGCCACAGGTCACAGTTGCTTATTTGTCAAAGTCAAGAATTTAAAAAATACGTTTATTACTTTCTGTAGTTTTATAATGAGGTTTTTATCAGAAGAACGGCTTCAAATTATATTTCTCTATTGTAAATGTAGAAAGTAGTATAAATGAGAAAACGTCAGGGAAACACAACGAAGATATGTTGCAAATTTCCACCGAAATCAGTAAAAACTATTTTAAAATTGAAGGTATTATTCGAAGAAACAAAATCGTTACATATTAGAAAAAGGACTACAATGAGAAAAAAAGCCGGGATCGAGCTATTCTAAATTATTTTACTTTGTATCCCATGAAGTCAATTACTGACGCAGTTAGAGACTTGAGGTATGGCCCTGCAAGAAAAAGAGTAACCTATGCGACGGTTCAGAGAACACTGAAATATTTTAAGTATCTTCCATATCACGTTCTTCCAGTGCGGTATTTAACACGTGAACAAAAGGATCTTAGCTTTTAATTTGTTTTCCAAATTTTAATCCATGAGCAAAATAACGATCCTACCCTGTTTTAAACGATTCTTTGGACGGATGAAGCTACGTTCACTACATCGGGAATGTTTAACCGACTCAAAACGCATAGCTGCAAGACAAAATCCCAGGAAATTTCAAGAGATTAAATACCAAGGGAGGTCTTCTCTTCATGTCTTGTGTGGTGAGCTTAACGATAGAATTGTCGGGCCAATATTCTATGAGGGATCCTTAACTGGATAAAGATATCTCAATCTTCTTGAAAACGATATTGAGGACATTTTAGAAGAATTGCCGCTCGAAACGTATCGCAAGATAATTTGACAACAAGAAAAAGCGCCCGCCCATGCTGTTCGTCAAGTCGTGCAGTATCTCAATCAGTGAATTGGACGTTATGGCACTATTAGATGGCCACCTAATTGTCCAGATATTACAATTTTGGACACTTTTCTATGGGGTCACTTGAAGAATTTCGTTTACCAAAATGGGAACACAAACACTGAAGAAATGAGAAAAAATTGTAAATGAAATTAATCGTCTTAACCAAAAACCTCAAATAATATCGGCGAGCTTAGAGAGGCTAAGGAGGGGTTGTAGATCATGTTTTGAAAATAACGGGGGTCATATAGAACATTTAAATTATTAGTAATATTATAATTTTTTGTGTTAAGTGTTCTTATTAGCACCATATTTTACCTCGTATTGTATTTTAACTTTTTCCGTTTATTGTAATTTTGCTGCTTGGTTTAGAAATAGATAGATGCATACAGAGCTGTCAAAGTACTCTTAAATAGTACTTCAAGTACAAGTACCAAGTTTTTAATTTTTTAAAAATTACTTCAAGTACAAGTACCAAGTATTCATTAAAATGTACTTGCATTTTCAAGTAAATTGAAAAAGTACTTGAAGTACCACCCAAGTATTTTACTTGAAGTAAATCCAAGTACTTGAAGTAAACCAAAGTACTTGAAGTAAAACAAAGTACTTGAAGTAATTAAAAGTACTTCAAGTAAAACAAATTATACTTGAGTAGTATTTTTTGTAAGGAAGTTGGATATATATATTATAATTTTTAGCATATAATATAATTTGAAGCCGATCTTCTGATGAAAACCTCATTATAAAGCTACTCCAAAAAGTAATAAACGTATTTTTAAAATTCTTGACTTTGACAAATAAGCACCAGTGACCTGTGGCAGCCAGGTTTTTTCAGGTGAAACTATCCTTATAGTATCATGCAGTTTTTAGACAATTGCAGCAGAACCGCAGGAAATAAACCCAGCACCCCCCATATCACCGAATTCCTCGTGAAAATCTCTATCTATTGATATAAAAATATACTGGATATTCCATTTAAAAAATACGTCACTCGTGCTTAACTCTTTTGTTTTTGTTACAAATGTTTTTCTGATTAGATTATTGAATTCTACGGAAAAAAAATACACGAAATGGCTATATTCGTTTTTTAAAAAAGTGCAGCGATGTTCAAAAATAAAGCCCTGTTTACTTTAAAATGAATAACCCTGTACATATCAAATAATGCATGTCGAAAGTTCGGCACCTATTAAAAAATCGATACAGTGTTTTAAAAATTTTAATTTTCGAAAACTTATCGACAACTCACGTACTTGACACTTGATTAGTACCCTCTAATAGAATAAATCATTTATACAAGCACCATTTGTTAAACTGTTTAAAATATTCTGTTTTTCTAATACACTCGTTTTTGTTTAATAAAAGATAGGGTATAAAGGTTGTAAATTTATCCCAAGAGGTTCTTTCAGAACAAGGATCAGCACAATGATACGTTCATTATTAGACAGTATATAAGTATATCCTGTGCAAATATCTGCAACTACAGCCAGGAATTTGAATATTACCTCTAAAATCATTCCTACATTTTACTCACGATACCACTCCTATTACACATGATTAAACTCATTCAAAAACCATCAACAGTCATTAACTTCATGGTAAAACAATTAGTGACGATAAAAACCACACACTAAATTACCTTTAATTATATTTAACTTTTATAAAATTTGAAACTTTCTCCACAATATTAGTGTCTTATCGCGTCATCCATCTAGAATCAAAAGTCAGATATGTCGTTTTAACCATTGTTTTAAAATTTTAATAAACATACCGCTCTTGCCCAATAATTGATTATTATAACACCAAAGAGCTTTAGAGCCTTACCCAAGGGCGTCGATAAGAGAGGGGGTAATGGGGGGGTAATTACCCTCCCCCAAAACCCTACCAACCACGTCATCGGCAAATATATTGTCCCGAAGTCGATCACCGAAATGACAATTCAACTTACAACACACGACATAATATATTAAAGTATAGTGCAAATTTGCACCATAAAATATTTTTAAATGCACAAATTTAAAAATGAAAGTAACGACATAATTTTGATGCTGGTTAAAACTGAGTTTGGTTTAAAAAATGGAAAAACGAAACAAATATCCCAGATTCTGCAATTTCAACTCTTAAAACGTGTGACAAACAGTTATACCCATATGTTCATTTATCATTATATCTTGTATGTACAGGGTGAGTCAACGATAGAGTAAAGTTCATTATTTCATTGGTTTCAAAAGTTATGAGAAAATAGTAAATACAAAAGATGTAAAGATTCTTAGGATGCACAATTTAAAATTATTTTAAAGTATACAGGGTGGCTCAAAAAGCGTGACGAATAAAACATACATTTTTTTAAATGAAACACCCTATTTTTAAATTTTGTTTTGAATTCCTTTTAAAATTCTTCAACTTTTTATTAATAATAATGCATACCTAAACCTAATAGTTTTTCCAATATTTCAATTTTTCTAAAAAGAAAATAATTTTCACACTTGCAAAAAAATTACGATAGCGCCATTATTTTTGAAGGTAGATCACTCATATTTGATATTAGCGTTATTCGAAGATGACGTAAAAGATATATGCAACGGAATTTTAATTAGATGCTACAGGGTGTTCAAAATAAACGAATATATTTGGATCATTTTAAATTGAAAAATCTCGATTTTTTTAAATGGCGCACCATATATATTATTATTTTTTCTGAAAGATCTTACAAAAACCCACAACTTTTATTAAGTATGTCATATACCTATTTTTAATACTTTGCGATTTATTTTAACTTTTCCAATATTTACCCTTCTTTCTGTCTAAGACTATTGCTATAACATTAGTTGGCCATGACAAAATGACATTGTCAAATTTTAACCTGACATCTGAGTAAATAAATTCATAAAATTTATTGTGGTGTCAGTAAATTAAAAAATAAGTATGAATTTTCCTAAAGCTGAATTAATTGATATGATTTATATACTGGGTGAGGCGCAAAGAAATTCTTTGTTGGCAGTAAGACTTTACAAGGCGAAGTACCTTAATAGACGTGTACCGACTAGGCAATCTCTTCAGTGTTTAATGGAACGGTTTAATGCTAGTGGTGGTATTGAATATGAAAAACGGAAAGTGGTACCCACAGAAATGGATCGGTAGAGGTGGATTCATTGGATGGCCCCCTCGATCATGTGACTTAACACCACTAGATTTCTTTTTGTGGGGATATGTTAAAGATCGTGTTTATGTGAATCCCCCTACAACACCAGAAGATATGGAAAATAGGATTCGGGACGCGTGCAGGAGAATAACACCGTTTATGCTAAGGAACGTCCAAGAAAATATACGAAAAAGACTAAACATGTGTATCCAAGTAGAAGGGCATATTTTTGAACATTTATTGCGCCATAATAATAATTAAAAATAAGTTAATTTGTAGTAATAGGTATTTATTATTATTTACTTTTTCTGTGAATTTAAAATTTAAAAATGGCCAACTAATGTTATAGCAATAGTCTTAGACAGAAAGAAGGGTAAATATTGGAGAAGTTAAAATAAATCGCAAAGTATTAAAAATAGGTATATGACATACTTAATAAAAGTTGTGGGTTTTTGTAAGATCTTTCAGAAAAAATAATAATATATATGGTGCGCCATTTAAAAAAATCGACATTTTTCAATTTAAAATGATCCAAATATATTCGTTTATTTTGAACACCCTGTAGCATCTAATTAAAATTCCGTTGCATATATCTTTTACGTCATCTTCGAATAACGCTAATATTAAATATGAGTGATCTACCTTCAAAATAAAGGCGCTATCGTATTTTTTGCAAGTGTGAAAAATTATTTTCTTTTTAAAAAATTGAAATATTGGAAAAACTATTAGGTTTAGGTATGCATTATTATTAATAAAAAAGTTGAAGAATTTTAAAAAGGAATTCAAAACAAAATTTAAAAATAGGTTGTTTCATTTAAAAAAATGTATGTTTTATTCGTCACGCTTTTTTGAGCCACCCTACTTTAAAATAATTTTAAATTGTGCATTAAATCCTAACAATCTTTAAAAAAAAAAACCTTTTTGTTTATTTACTATTTTCTCATAACTTTTGAAACCAATGAAATGTGAGGACTTTCTCTATCGTTGACTACCCTGTACTAATCCAGTGACTATGACCTGTAGGTACCGGGTACCATCCTAAGAAGTACTTAGTCCAAAATTTGAATTTTTGGTCTTTTGTGGGGCCTTTGGAGAGCTGGATCATACCCAGATGGTCCTCGGATCAGAGGGTTTGGATGGTTTTCAGCTATGAGGTAGAGTTTTTGGCTCTTTCTTTGATAAAAGAATCAAAGGGTGTGAGTTCGAATTCTCTTTGAATTTGCATGTTGCGTACAAACCAGGGGACGTTGGCCGCATTTCTGTACATGCGGTTTAGAAAAGAGGTGAGTCTTGAGATGTATGACTTTGCCGCGTAGCCCCAGGCTACGGAGGCATAAGACATACTTGGACGGGAAAAGTTGAGTTTACCAGAAGAAGTTTATTTCTGATAGTTAGCGGGCTGTTCCTGTGTAGGAGTGGTAGTAGCTTGGAATGGGCCATGCGACCCATCTGTAAGCATTTTTCGATGTGCGGCTTGAACGTGAGACGAGAATCAAGAATGACTCCGAGGTACTTGACAGTGTCGGTCAGGGAATGGCGTGGTTGTTTAGGATGACGTTGTCTTCCGGGCGTATGCGTCTGCGATGAATAAGAATCGCTTGGGTTTTGTTAGGGTTGATTTTAATCTTCCAAGAATTGCAGAATTCATGGAGATTATTTGTCGCCTCTTGAAGTCGGCGAGTGACTAAAGTAGGGTTTTGGGAGCGTGCAATGATGGCAGTGTCGTCGGCATATAATGCCGTGTGTGTCAGATTCGAGGCAGGAATGTCATGTGTATAAACACTAAACAAGTGCGGGGCAAGCACGGCGCCCTGCGGTACGCCGGCTTCTAGTGTTCTGGGTGTGGAGAGGGCTGAGTTGACTCTGACTTGAATTTGTCTGTTTCTAAGATATGATTGAATAATTTTAATCATATAGGTCGGATAGCCAAGGGTGTACAGCTTGAATAACAGTCCATTATGCCAAACCTTGTCGAAAGCCTTTTCAACATCGAATAGCACAACGCCCGTCGCTTCTCTTCTGTTCAGGCCCTCGGTAGTGAGCTCAACAAGTCGAAGAACTTGTTGTTCAGCACTGTGTTTGGAACGGAAACCGAACTGAGTGTTGGGGATGACTTGGAGTTCCTCAGTGTGTTGGATAAATCGTTTAAGAATTATCCTTTCCACCACCTTCGCAACAGAGCTTGTTAGGCTAATGTTACGTTGGTTTTGAGGAAACGTGGGGTCTTTCCCAGGCTTGGGAATCATAATAACAATGGCATGCCTCCATCTGGCGGGGAAATAACCAAGTCGAAGTATCGCATTTGCGATGTTGGTTATGGCAATTAAACCTTTTCGGGGCAGTACTTTAAGAACTCTGTTGGAAATACCATCAGGACCAGGGGCAGAACGGCCCTTAAGATTCCTGATTATTTTGTGAGTTTCTATCGGTGAAGCCGGTAGAAACGGAGGTCGAGGTTATGTGTTTGGGCTAGAAGTCTATTGATGTTGTCCACAGCCTCATCGTGGTCTTCATCAATGTCTGGAGGTTCATAGAGCCGGGCGTTCATTTCATAGGAGTCAGCGAAGACCTCAGCCTTCTCCTCATCCGTATAAACTAGGCCGCGAGTCCCATGAACAGGCTTAGGGATTTGTCTAGGGTTCCTCAGAGCCTTAGACATCTTCCATAAGGAGTTGTCTTCGGGCTCAAGGGTTCTAACAAGGTTGTTCCATTTGGCAGATGAAACTCATGAAGAAGGTCTTTTGTTATTCTGCATAGCTCATTGTATGCACGTTTATGAGGGGGGTACCGAGTCTGATTATAGAGGCGTCTAGCTCGGTTGCGGTTGTTGATGGAGGCTCGAATATGAGCAGGATACTGAGTGTGGGTGGGCTCTGAGAGCAGACGGGTGGTTGCAGTCGTGCAACTTTGAATGGCTGTTTTCAGTTCAGTTTCCAGGCTTAGAACCGCACTGTCGATGTCGGCACGGGTTTGTATAAAGGGTTTGAGGGTGATGGTAGCCTTTAGGGTACGTGGTAAGGCAGGGTAGTTGATTCTAGTGCAAGGACTTGGGTTTACTTGTGACTGTATCACAGAAGTAAGGGTTAGCAGAACAGGGTTATGTTCAGTGGGGCCTTCATCTAGGGTGGAGATATCATAGTTAAAAGCAATATTTTTAAGTATTGCAATGTCTATGACATCAGGAAGGTAGCCGTCTTGAGGAGGATAAAAAGTTGGTCTGACCGGGGCTATGATGGTAGCCCCAGTGTCTAGGGCATATTGGGCTAGTCGTCTGCCTGAAGCATTCGTCAGCCGACTATTCCAGATAGGACTTTTGGCGTTTAGATCACCAATAAGGATGCAGTTTTTTTTATCAGGCAGGAAAGACGTGATGTCATTTTCAGACATCAAATCCTGTGGGGCCTTATAAACAGAGTGCACCAGGATAGTGCCATGGTATTTAGTGATGATGGCGGTGCCAGAATTTCTTATGAAGGTGGTATCCACTTCTTGTAAAGCGTAGGACTGCAATGACTTTCTGACAAGAATTGCTGTTGAGTGGTGAATGTTTGGTTTGTCATTGCGTATCACAAGATAATCTCTGAAGGAGACACGGTGATTTGGGGTAAGATTGGTTTCCTGGATTGTCGCTACATCTATCTCATAGCGGGAAAGAATGTCTTCCAACTCATGTTTATTTTGGATGATGCCATTGATATTCCATGAAAGGATATTAAGATTAACTGGGCGAATTTTGTTGTCCATAAAAAGACTCCAAAGACAAGGGACAGGGAAAAGAAAGAGGGAGGAGTTTACTGAGCATTCAGGGCGTCAAATTTCGCCTCGAAGGCAGCCAGTCGGTCCATGAGGGCCTGAAACTGACCTTGTAAGGCAGAAACTTGGGTAAGAGTTGTTTTAGGGGCAACCTTCTGAGCGTAGGATGCGCTCTGGGTTACCGGGGTGGATTGCTTGGGTTGAGCAGTGCTTTTAGGTAGTCTGGGGAATTTTGGACATCCCCTGTAGTTTGCAGCATGAGGCTGATTGCAGTTGGCGCACGTCGCCGGGGTATCTTTCTGTTTCTTGCACTCATTTGAGAGGTGCTCGGCACCGCATTTCACGCACGGGCCTGTCCATGACAGAAGTTTTTAGTGTGCCAGAATCCCTGGCATTTGTGGCACTGTGGAACCTCAGGTTTTTTGTTAAGAGGTTCCACCTTAACGCTGATGTATTGCAGCCGTTTGATTGAAAAGATGGTTTCTTCTGTTTTCGGGAATCGTGCTTTTACCATCGGGATGGGGGCCTTGGTATGGCCCGACATCATGCGAGTTACTCCCTCCGGGTGAAAACCAAGCTCTGTTAGCTCTTCGGAGATTTCCTCCATTGTGCATGAGACGGGGACTCCTCTAAACACTACATTTAGAGGTTTGTCCGTCTCATGGCAAAGAATGGTATTTTATGGAGTTTTGCTCAAGAAAAGCTGTCGCTTTTCTGAAGTCATCGGAGGTAACAGGACAAACACGAATTCCTTGCTTAGTTAAGGTGGCTTTTGTAAAATTTACACTCCGGCTTTTGAATGCCTTTGAGATGGCAGACCATTTGTCATGGTCATGGATCACTACTGGGGGAGGTTGTACCTTGGGGGCCGCAGGTGCTGTGGTGGCTGTAGGAGCAGAAGAGCTGCCTGCAGTAGAGCTGCCTGCAGCAGAATTTGATTTTGTCTTGTTCTTAGTCAATCTGAAGTCACGGAGGGCCCCAGTTTGGGACAAGGTCTTAGGGCAACGCGGGGAAACTCAGTGTTATCCTGAGGGGTTGGATGGGATTTCTTCCCACGGGGTTTTTTGCTTTTAACAGGTTGAAAACCTGCATCTGCCTCAGTATCCATGATATTTTCTATCTCGGGCTGAGACAGAGAACGTTTTTGGCCCCTGGTTGGGCACGGGGGGACTTACAGGGCGAGTGGGTTGAGAAGAGGCCCTCCTGTTGACGGTCCTCTGGGAGCCCCACTATCGTCTCTTGGCCTTCGCCAGCTCTGCACAAGTGCAGCAAAGCTCAGCCACGAGTGTTTTGTTTTGCTCTTGGAGAAAAACAAAACATGTTTTCAGGGGTATCCTTTTTAAAAAAAACAGGGGGGTCAGGGTCGCTGAAATAAACACTTACCCTTCTTTACTGCTAGGCTCAGGGCCAAGCCGACTCAAACGATCACAGCCCTTGTGTAGGGGCACCACGGTTAAGGACCCCCAAGTGGGTCACCTTGCCGTGCCTTGTTTGCAACCTTAAGAGACTATGAATGGGCTTAACTGCACTGCTAACTGAAATAAATGCCTGTAAACCAGGTTGATTAGTAAATTATAATCGGATTTCATAAAAGCCGGGTGTTCTGAAAAGAACAACCACGTCTATACTCAATCCACTACTGTACACCGCGTCGCTCGGATCTGGGATCACTTGGCGCACATCTGTTTAACTTCAGGTACGGAGGTCTCAAGACTTCCGGCCCTTACGGGATTTATGACACTTGACCACTCGAGTACTGACCGGCACGTCTTTACTCAACGAAAGTCGAAGAACGAATGTTTTTCTGCACTAAAAAGATTGAAAACGTGGTGAAGGGCATCTATGAGTCAAGAACGAGTTAGTTGGTCTAGAGCTTTTACATGTTAATAGAGACATACCAATAAATACAAATTCCATTGTGGACAGATTTGCAAAAATGAAAAAAAAGACATTTCAATTTTATATTATAGTTGGTGTTTAATACTTGATTTTAATAAAGCGGTTTCCTTTTAAAAGCTATGTTGAACAAAAAATTGTCAATTTAAAAATGGTGATTTAGGATTAAGTTTTTTTTTTGTCTCGTTCATAATGTAACAAAAAGATATTGGTACATACACATGTATGTATATTTTATAATAACTTACTTAATGTCTGAATACATGTTTGCCATGTAATTAAAGTTTGAATTAGTTAGTGCACTGTGTTATTTTTCAATTATTAATAACTTTCCAAATACAAAGCTCCTTGTTATGGTAAACTATATTTAATTGTTACTATATTTTTATATTGCATCTATAATTTGGATACTAAAAACTAAGAAACTTAACAGAAAGATATATGGAAGAAAAATGATATTATTATTATACAGGGTGTAAAAAGTATGATGCTCACGATTTTAATCGGCGATAGTGGAGCTCAAAACAAGTTGAAAAAGCCCTGAACATATAGGTCAAAAGTTAATTGTTTTCAAAATATGGCCTTTTAAAGTTTAAAAAAATTGGCAACCGCGCACCCGTTTCGTCGAAGTGACTCGGAACTCCGAACGTTTTTTTGCGACAATTTGCATGTTTACACTTTTTTTAAGATGTTCATTTACATACAAATAATAAAAATTACTTTTTGCAATTTATTTTGATATTTAAATTAATTAAATTTAGGTAAAAAAATAAATAATTATTGTTTGGTTTTTATTTGTATTTAAAAAATAATTGTACTTACCACAAGAATGGGCTTAATATCCATTTTAAGAACACAAATTATAATGTTTTAAAATAGCACTTTTTTATTTTGCTTAAATAATAGAAAGTCTGTAATTATAAAAAGCAGTTACATTTACATTTAAATAAGTTGCTCACAATGTCGTCCTCACTCTCACAAGCCTCACTTCGACGAACCCAGTTTTCGCGTACTCTTAACACTCGCCTTCTGGGCCTAATTAATTCAGCCGAATTAAAAATTTTATTACGAAGTTGAGCCTCAGTTTGAATTTCACCATCCCCGTAAACAAGTTGTTTAAGATCACCCCATTACCAAAAATCTAACGGATTTAAGTCTGGAGATCTCGAGGGCCATTTTCTTGGTTCTGGAAAATTTCTGCCAATCCAACGATTTGGATAATTGGTGTTTAAATGTTACGACTCCTCCAAAAATATGAGGTGGTGCCCCATCATGAAGAAACCATAAATTTAGCCTTTGTTGCAAGGGCAAGTCCTCCAGGGTGTCTTCCAAAAGCTGAGGTAAATTTTGTGACAAAAAATTTAAATACGCTGGCCTGGGTTTGGAGGTAACTCGAAAGGACCAATTACATTATACCCAGAATACCCGCCCAAATGTTTATTTTAAAACGTTGTTAAAAATGGGCCCTGAATGGTGGGGGTTTTCTTGTGACCGATGTGTATTATAAGTTTAAATCCCATCCTGGTAAAAGTACCATAGTAACTAAAATGCAAAGAAACTGGTGATTTTCATTGTTTTTTTGCAAAAACCATTGGCAAAATGCTAACTGCGTGGAAAATCTTCGGGAGTAAAAGCCTGACACGTTGATGGTGATAAGGATAAAGAAGATTTCCGTAAGGTCCTGTAATTATGGAGTTGAATGTTTACTTCCGGCCAATGACCTCGTTCAATACAGGATTTTTTTCCCCAATTTCCAAAATTCTTTCCTTTTTTCCCATTATTGCCTCCCAGGTCCCATTTATATTTCTCGGTTGCACACATCCTGTTTCCAAAACTCTTTGGTACACTTGTACTATGGTTGTTCGAAATGGATGTATTCGTTGTGGAAATCTTTCCTGAAAATTTGAAGCTAAATTAGATTTTGGTGTGCTTCACCAAATTAAAAGCAATCGGCATATTCCGGTTTGAAAACACATTTAAACTTTAACGCCCGAAATAAATAAACGTACTTAAACCGTATAAGTTACGCGACCGGAATACGACTGACTACGAACCCACACGCGGTAGCACTGTTGAAAGTTTTTTAATTTTTTACTGGGAGAAAATTATTTTTTTTTTTTTATTTGTAAACTGAAACCTTTAAAACTTAGTTTATTTTATTAGCAAATTAATCCACCGATGAGCGATTAAGATGAAAGTTGCCAATTGTTAAGCGTTTAGAATAATTAAAAGCTTGTATCTTTGATATCGTTTAGAAAAAATAGTCAAGTTTTGAACAAATGTTATATGAATTTTTTTGACTTGTTTTGAGCTCACATGCCCATTAAAATGATGAGATTATACTTTTACACCCTGTATAGTTATTTTTGTATCCAGTGGCTAACATGATGAGGTTTTCAGGACGAATTTGTTGTTTCCGCATGAGGCGTCAGCTGAGTTCGGAATACCAAATGAGTGCTAAAAACCTATTTTGGATGCGTGCTACAAACATTTTTTTCTGTTTTGCAAGCATTATAAATGTACATATTAGCATCTATAAATACTTTGCCCATGATTTTGACTCAATAACAACATGGTTATTTTCCAGCAAATAACAGTTTATGTAACATATTTTGTCAGGTTTGTGTTCAGAGTTGTTTTTTCCGATACTAAAATTACCCCTCCCAAGAAAAAATATTATCGACGCCCTTGGCCTTACCTACTAACAAAAGGCGCGTATAGAAACCATGACAAAAATTTTCCAGCTGTTAGGTCGACCAATCATAGAATTTTGCTACGTAACAGTTAGTATAAAAACGACAATGGTGATTTTTATTAACAATTAAGCTAACAACTAACAATTAAACTGGTAACTATTTAGTTGACACAGTCGTCAAATGGACAGTATGGCTTTTGAATCACAATTGAAGGTTTCAAAAGTTTCTCTAGCCTTTTATAGAAAGGTGGAAAGAAATAAAAAGTCTGTAATTAGCTGAAATAATTATTTCACTACAGGATAGATGATTCCAAATTCTGTCCATTTTTGTTTGAGAGGGTCAACTAAACAAAAACTGTTTTGCATTGGTTCAAAAGTCAGTAACTGTGGTTATAAACGGAACGGGAAGATTTTTTCTTTATTTATTTTTGCGTATGAAAAGGAACATATTTTTGAGCTTTCAGGACCCTCCGCAATAGTCGTCTGAATGGTGAAAACTAGAGTAATTAATTCAAATAAATTATTAAACTAAATTAAATAATACTAACTTCCTAGAATTATATAAACTAAACATATACAGGTACCTTAAAAGTCTGGAATATTACAAATGTCTTTTAAGAGTGCATTTACGCTACACCTTAGGGGTCGGGCAAAAGGACGCGGAGACGGTGGGCGGAGACTAACAAACTCCCACTACCACAATTTTCGTATAGCCGCATTAAAAATATTATATTATATTTAGGTTCTTTTAAATTCGGTGTATCGATGCGATCTTGTTTCCGATTGCAAGCCTACAGGAGATAACGTTTTTCGGTAACTATTTGTCACTTAAATGACATAAATTATACACCATTTTAAAGGTAAGGAAATAATCTATGCCTCTGCTGTAACGGATTTTTGAAATATGAGTCGAGTTAAGAAAAATAGTATCTAAACATAACCGATTTTAGGGTGACTTTCACTCAAGGAAATATTAAAAACTAAATCCAAATTTAAAAAACTATTACAGCAGAAGCCTAGATTTAAGTGTTGGCTTTCATATAGTTTTTGAAAATTATCGATAACTTATACCGTTTTTGAGAAACACATTATGCCCCGAACCCCAAATTGGATCCAATTTTCGCGGCGCGAATGGACTCTTAAACCGCTCGTAATTTTTCAAAGAAAATTTATTGACCAACATAATTAAAAAAAGAGATTGGATAAATGGATAAATTTTTGAAAGTATACGGGGACAGTCAAAAAATATTATTAACTTTGTTACTTTAAATGGAACACTAAGTATATTGTTACATATATAAAATGATTTTTTTGAGCTCATTTTAGTGGTATATGGTTTTGTGTTATATGTTAAAATAAAAGAAATATGTCAATTTAAACTTTCTAAAATTAGCAGTTATATCTATAGATAATTTATGAACCAAATACACAAAAAAGTATTTGTCACTTTTGCAGGGTGACTTAGCGTAAATAGTAGATATCTCTTTGGTTTGGATAAAGGATTTTTAATTGTGGGATTTGTATACAACAGACCATGTGGTGACCACTGGCAACAATGTACGGTCGCTATGGCAACCGCAACAGACGATTATTTCTGACAAGGGTCGGCTTTAGGTATTTTTTACATATAGGTTTTTATAAATAATAATAACAAGCATGTGTAACAAAAGGCTTTTTTTAATTGATTTTTGTTATTTTTATTACAGTTATACAGCGTAAGGTATGAATTTCCATTATTATTTACGTTAGCTCTTATTTTTATCCGAAACACTCAAAGGTCATTTTAATTATTTATTCCTACTTTAGAACTTAATTAAATATCTATTTTTTTACTGACAGTTGAAAAAAATGTAACGCCATCGACATTTTTTTAAAGGTACATACGGCTTACGATACATCATTTAAAAGCTCATATTTCACACAGTATGCTCCTATATTTTGGCACAATTCTGTCAAGCTATTTGAAAATGTGACCAACCATATTTTGCAATTCAATAAGGTCTTTTTCACTGAGCGACATTTTTAGTTTATTGAGAAAACTTACCTAGTTTAACGTAAGCTTTAAGCATATTTGACATTGACATTTTATGTTTGTGTAATTTGTTTCCTTTCCATCAGGTATTTAAAAAAGTGCAATTATAAAAAGAGTAAAACAAATTATCAAATAATACCACGTAATAAAATAACAAAAAAATTTCATAAACTTTAAAAAAGTGCATTTATAAAAAGATTAAAATTAATTATTATAAATTAATATCACGTTATAATATAAATAACAGCAAATAAACTTCAAGAAAAGTGCAATTATAAAAAACATAAGACAAATAATACCACGTAATAATTTAACAGAAAATAGACTTATATAATAATACTAGCTGCAAAATCCGGCGTTGCCCGGCTCGAAATACATCGCACGCTTAATGATTGTACAATCAATGTATCACCAAAGTAGTATTTCGCATCCTAGATACAAAAATAACTATTTTACCTGTTCGCCTGCATAGCACTGCTAAAACTATGGTTAGACTTTGTTGATTCTATATTTTGTTTCCTCAAAATTAATTTTTGTATTTTACTTATAGTAGTAATAGTAGTCGAAAAATCATATTATAAATGGGCTTGCCATACGTCCGGATTTATTAACCATGTCCGGACTTTTGTCAGGACTCGTAAATGCGTCTGGATTTTGAATATTTGGGAGCACTGCAGCCCAGCCAGTCGCAGCGCGTTGCCTGTATTCTGTTTAGTAAGTAGTTTTACTTTTAGTTTGTCTAATTTCTACAACCATTTCAGTTAGGTAAAATGGCAGAAAAAATTTCGTGCACGCGTTTCACAATCGCTGCTATTTATCCTAGGATCTGATGGACCGTCCGGACATTACTCTAATAAATTATGGCAACCCTAATTATAAACCTTTCATAACAATAATATCCTACTTACCGTTTTTTCATAGCAAGTCGTCTATTTTTCCGACTTGTTGACAGACATAATCGTTTTCTACCACATTTATTTTCTTTATTTTTAGTCCGTCCCATCTTTAAAAGGCAAATCAAATTAACAGGCACGCTAATAATAACAAATATTATTTTAATCTGCTAAAAATAGACATGAAAATCGCTTCCCATGCCACCTGCCAATTGGTACTTCTCAATACCTTTCCCTCATTTGTCGATATAATTAGAATATATTTCCAAAATTTTGTTTAATTTCGTTCGTTAGTTTTGGTGCCATTCTTTAAAACAAAATAGCTTGTAAACAGCAGGTATGAATCCTCTTAAGCCCAAAGAAAAAGAGCAGAAATATTATTAAAAAAATATATCAGCATTGCACCTCTTCATAAGAATTCCGCAACTCTTCACCTATCAAGGTCTTCCCTGTAAGGTTCTGAACTGAACCTTAAAAGGATTAATCTTTTTACTTCAAAAAAAATTAACTGACTGCTAGGGCACATTCTGTTGTCGGCCAAACCAGTGAAGCGATTGGTTTAAATTTTCTTATACGTCAAGTATCACCATCAGTTTTTTGTCTGCCTGATCTGACTCCTTTTTCATTCTTTACATTTCTTTAAATTTCCCTACCAGTTTACTTACACATGCTTCATAGAAATTACTGGTTTAAAAAAAATAGATATAATTCCATCATTTTGACTGATAAACACCTAAAACCATATACTCGTATATACCACTAAAATTGGCTCGAAAAGATCAATTTATATCCATAATAATATACAGGGTGTTTTATTTAAAATATAAAAATTAATAACATTTTTGGACGCTACCTGTATACTTTTAAAGACGAAATTAAATTTATCCAATCCCCTTTTTGATACTATGTTGGTACGAGGAGTTTGGAAGGAATTTACATAATTCCAGACTTTTTAAACACCATGTATTTTTATGTCCGTAACAATACCCATCTATTCTTTTCCCTAACTACAAAAATCTTGCACCAAATAACCCTAAAGTTGATAAAGATACTTCCCTTTGTAATAATATACAGATTCAACACCAAAACTTTGTTTTCTGTAGGAAATTTAAACATAGTTATATTTTTATATTGTAAGAAAATGTATTTTTTTTTGTACTACGGTCAATTAATTGAACGGCTTCTGTCTAATAAATTATTTTTGGTTGAAATTAAAATTTAAATTGGTCTCCTTATAGTCTCATACGACGTCAATTTTTGAAATATGTTTTTATCTTTTCTAATATCTCCGATAGGTAAAAAAAAAACTAGAAAAAAATACGTTTGCTTTTTTTCCAGTTTTCCCTGTTCTAAATCATGCATTATGGTAGAATAGCGGAACAATATATAAAAAAAGAATATTAGAAACGGTTTTTTGAGAATAAGAAAAATTTTAAAAACCAGGTTAACGAAAATATTGAGATTAACCAAGCGTCTTGCTATTTATGAGGTCCATTTTTAGGGATATGTTTATAAGTAACTAGATCTTTTGGAACAAAATGATCTCAAAGGACATAATAGCTGAATTTTAAGACAAAGTAATAAAGAGTTACAGGTATTTTGTTATTTACTAACATATACTTTCTATGTGGATTAGGTATGTGCATTAACATCAAAAGACCCGATACCACCCATAGAAGATAACCTAGGAAAACCTTTGGTCGTAGAAAGCAATAAAATAGGATTAAGTTATGATGATATGCTTAACGATGACTTTGCCTTTGATATGGACTCCCATGATGTTATGGTATTTCTTCATATGCAAAAAACTGGTATGTAACGTTCATTTACTGCATGTTTATGCAAATTTTAGTTTCACCATATTTTATTCTAAAAAGATTTATTTGCGTTTAGGCAATTTACTTGTGGGACAGCTTACGAAGGTTTTATGAAATTCGATAGGGCACAGTATGCGTTTTAGGTTAGGTAAATTAATAATTACATATGTATATATTTATTCTATGGTAGTGTTAAAAAGAGTTCTTTTAAAACTGTGAAAAATTATTTGCGTTTAAGCATATTTACTAAAATAATAAGATAATACTCGTAATTAAATTTTACGTAGGTATTAGAAACATTACTTTTTACCAATTGTTGCCACTAAAATAATTATCTATATATATATATATATATATATAATTTGACTAATGTGGATATATTTATATGTAGGTAGGTATAATATATATATATTATATATATATATATATATATATATTATATATATATATATATATATATATATATATATATATATATATATATATATATATATATATATATATATATATTTATTTGTCTGTCCACGTGATTCTGGTGTGGCTAGAACCTAACGAAGCCCGTTTTTTGAATTTCGCCCCCGGGACAAAAATAGGAGCAAAAAAGTGTTTTTTTTACTGTTAGCCGTACGGAAGGCGTCTTACGGAGACAGAGGCTACTTAATATTGTCTCTCGCTTGGCGGAGCCAGGCTTATCATCTAGTCCATTATAAACAACTTTAATACCAATTAATAATAGCAGATATCTTGACTTTACGGCAATCTTATCCGACAGTGCTGATAATCTTCAGGTTTTGCTTACTGCAGAGACTCAATTAATGCTAGCAAGAAATAATTACGGTTATTAAGACAGAAAGTTTTTTCGATATTCGGATCAGTGTGGTTGGCAAAACTATAAATCAGGTAATAAAATTGAAATATCTAGGATGTTGTTTAAATAAAAAATGGGATTTTGAGACGGAAATATAATGCAGTGTCAAACAAACAAGATTTATATTTCTAACAGGTCACAGATTTAATTTTGGACTCAGATATAGAATGGTCAAGAGCTGTGATGAACTTTAAAGGTATCTCCAGTAAACAAACTCATGGCTTTGGAGATGTGGATGTAAGTAGTAAGGTATGAAGAAAAGAGTTATTATTATATAAAAATTCTTTGGGGTAATTGTTATATTTTTCTACAACATGTGCTCTAGAAAAAATAGAGTGTTGAAGGGGAATATGTCGTAAAAAACTGTCAAGAAAGATTACCATTGGCCTGCGGGATTCCAAATTAATTCGCACTGCTGCACAACTGTAGGGCAACACGCATCACAAGAAGAATATGAAGTAGGAAACCGCGATTTTAAATCTAAACAGTAAAAAATAATCACTATATAATTATATTTTCAGGTTGCTATATAACTTTTTAAGTTTGCACAATTTTTTTTCCTTCCACCTTGCAACATTTTTTAATCAGTTACACATAATTTGTCGCGGCCATTGCAGCAAGTTTTGTTCGAGAAAGTTCAATATGACGATATAATTTTTTTATTTAGGTTTAAAAGAGAAAAATAAATACCTACACTTTGGCGAAAACCGCGTTTGGATATCTGCATTCGTTTTCAAGTTATTTCACAGCAATTTATTTTTCAAATGATAAATATTAACAATTAATCAAGACAGTCTTTGTAACAGAGTAAAAGAATAATTACCATTTAGTTAAAGAAAAAAAAATACTGGAAACTATTTTAAAGTTTGCATCGTATCCACTAGAGAACAGAAGGCACAATCAAAAACATGAGCATGCGGTGATTGGGGCATTTATTAACTCTAATTTAAATATAACTCAAGCAGGCTTAAAAATAAAAACAAGAACAAAATATTGAAAACCCACATGACCTATTTAAGTTGACAATTGTCAGTGAAAATCCAATTTTTAAATAGGTGTTGCCTTATTAGAATCTGATCTGCATAAAAATAGAAAATTCCAAATGAAGTAGCATATAACATACCACCAGTATATTTTGTATTGCTTAAATACAACAATATTTGTCTAATTTATAGATGAGGGTATATTCCAATATAAGCCAACACATTTACAATATTTTCTTCAGAGCGACTATTTCTTTGTCTTTGGTTCAGAGTTAAATGGATACTGCCATTTTCTCGAAGCCCTGTAGCTTATCTTGTAATGTTTTGTGCGTATAATGCCTCTGTTCTGGATACCGCAGAGCGTATATTCTACAGGCGACTGTTGAGTTGTTCTAGTAGCATTCGAAATAAACTGCTAGCATGTTATATGTTACTTCATTTGAAATTATCATTTTTTATGCAGATTAGTTTCTAATAAGGCAATACCTATCCAAAAATTGGATTGGCACTGAAAACTGTCAACGTGTCAATCTAAATAAGTCATGTCGTTTTTTAATCTTTTGTTCTCATTCTTATTTCCGAGCCTACTTGACTTATATTTAAATAAGAGTTAATAAATGCCCCAATTACTGCGTTTTCATATTTTCGATTATTTCTACTGTTCTCTAGTGGATACGATAGAAACTTTAAAATAGTTTCCAGTATTTTTTGTTTTACTCTATAGTAATTATTCTTTTACTCTGTCACCAAGACTGTTTTGATTAGTTTGTTTATATTTATCATTTGAAAAACAGGTTACTTTGAAATAAATCGGTTTTCACCAGAGTGTAGGTATTTTTTTCCTCTTTCAAACCTAAATAAAAAAAAATCATATCGTCGTATTTAACTTTCTCGCGAAAATCTCGAAAAACCTAGTTTTTCCTTAACAAGGCCCTCTAGTTGATGAAGTAAAAACAAAGCCGACACCGAAAAAGACGACATTTAAAAGAGCTTTAAATTTTCTTTTAAACAAGTACCCACTTGAACCACTTTCGATAAAATATGTGGGAGAGCTATTTAAAAGTTGCATTATTAACCATCTTTCCCCAACGTATTATTGGAAATACGATAAAAAGTCGTTAACCAAACTTATGCAGAATTGGTGGGAGTTTTGCTGATGTTATCAAAATAATACTAGCTAATTTTGGAGTAAAAAAGAGGTTTTTTTTTAATTTATCGTTGCGGTTGCGCCGTCTTGCGGTAGTTTTAGAAACTTGAAAATAATTTCCAGCTGTTTCTCTTGACCACTTTTACAAAAAAATTTCTCTAACGGTGTGTGATAAATAGTTTCCGAGATACAGCCGGCGTCCTTTTCTATTCGGACACTCGATACATTACAAGTCTATTTATATAACTACCTTCTGATGATATCAAAAAGTGTTGTTGAAATATTTTTTTAATAACTTGTTACCAACGTCACTAAATCTTGAAAAATACATTTTACTTATTAAGAAAAAAAGTAAATATTACACATGCAAACGCTCTTAAACATCGGAGGGATTGGATCTCAGTAGAAAAAAGCATTTTATGCACTTTTAGTCTTTGTGCGCTTGCGTATGTGAAACCTAAATAATCTATAAATCCAAATATCTTAAAGTTTAAGTAAAGTCGCTTTGCGTAAACTCACTGAAAACGATTTTCCAACTACGATATTCTAAACTAGCGGTTTGCAACCTTTTGGGTTGGCGAATTAGCAATAATTTAAAATTTTCGTTCCACTTGTTTTACCATTTTTTTGACGTTGCTAGTATTTAAAAGAAATGATCTTCTTAGTATATTATATAATATATATATATATATATATATTATATATATATATATATATATATATATATATATATATATATATATATATATATATATATATATATATATATATATATATATATATATATATATATATATATATATATATGTATATTATAAGTTATTGTTAACATTTATTTTAGATTATCGTCAATATTTTATGGCGTTAAACAGTTTTTGTAAATTAAAGATCCAAAATGTTTAAGGAAGACAGTTAAGGTTCACATTTACTATACATCTGTGTTTTTCATCATTCGTAACTTGTATATTTGTGCGTTTTACATTTATTTTTTAACCTAAGTTAATAAGCTCATTTAAGTTTCAAGGCAAGTAGACAATGCATTATGTGAGCCAAGTATTTAGAATTTATAAACAGGCTAATTTAAATATTATCCTAGGCCATTGACCAAGAGAATTGATAACTATCTACCATTTTTTTTCTTAGGAGCAAAAATAATAATAAATTTATAAATTTTCAGAGCGTTTCCAAAGTTGTGTTAAATATTTAAGGTTTGGATAGTATGGACAATAATTCCAAAGTAATTTAAATGGGTAATTTTACAACTAAATTTATAGAAATAGTTTATATAATCCCGAAAATGCTTTGTTTCGGGGTTTATATTAATTTTAAGTTTGTTTCTACTGGGACATAATTTTTCAAGGTTCTTTAAAAACTATTTATTACTTTAAACACTTATTTTAAATTTTGATATGAAAAATTTAAAATTTTAATTTTTTAAAGTATATTACCTCACTCTAGTGTCGAGTCCCCGGTAAGCACTAATGTATTTTATGTTAGAGACGTTTGTGTACACAATAAAATAACGTAAGCAAAAGTAAAGGTGTGTTTTTATTTATCTAGAACAACGTAATTCATTTTAACTTTTATGCTACATTACATTTAATTTAGTTCAAGTTAAGTATACTTAAATCTAAAAGAGTGTTTATGCATCATTTAAGAACAGCACTAATTTTATTGATCCTAACTTTATCTTCTTGAAAAATAGTTAAATTAAAAATAAAATTGCTTATACGCGAGATGCTTCCCAACCATCATTTTTTGTTTTATAATGGTAACGTTACGTTTCGATTACCTATTTTATAAAACCTAAGAACTTATTAATGGTTCCCGAAACGTTTTCGTTAGTCTTATGAAACCCTTATAGCACTTAAATGGAGAATCTTATAAAGGTAACGGTGACTAAATTTTAGTACCATATAAAACCTCTACTCTCCATTTATTTGTAACTAAAAGGTTGTCGTTACCTTTATAAACCATAAATAAGTTTAATATTCCTTATAAAAACCATTATAAACTTCCTGACCTACAGTGTTTATGAACACCAAATAAAAAATACTCCCTTTTAGCTTCATCTCCTTCTACATCATTTCTTTACAATATGTTCTATTTCAAGTCCTTGTCATTATTATTCTGCTTTTACTCCAAAGTTGACAGCAATGGATTTTTACTTTGATATTATCAAAATGGCGTATTAAATAATTGTTATAACAACTTAAATACTCTGAAAATTTTCCGAGTAATTTTACATTTTACCTTTCCTAAAACTAAAGCGCCCTCCTAAAGGGCTCTCTAAAAATTTATTATTGTAAAAACCTCAAAATTAAAATTATGTCTTATGATTTGTTTTTTGCGAATAAACGGCTCAACATTTCTTAACCCCATGTTTCGAAAAAAAATACGTCTTTTAACTTCAGTGGTATGGCTTAAAATTAAATATTCTTCTTTTTTGTGTAAATATTTATGTCAATTCAAACACAAACATAAAATGACCGCATATGGACGCCATGTTCGCCATTTCGTTTTTAAACACCTATAGTTATATGACCTTTAATATAATACACCTTAAAACTTTTATAAAATTTACCTAAGAGTCTTATGGAATATTTCTTGCAATAAAACAGTGTTTTGTGATACTTATAGTTTTATAAGTTACCAAAAGGATTTATAGAAACCTTTTACCGGTATAGAACAGAAGAATGTCAATTTCATGATGAGTATTTGGCAGTATATTTTCTGAGTGAACAAGTTTTGGTTTATTCCATTTTAATATTTGAGTTGTTTTCTGTGTATTGTTGCAAATATTCGCGGTTTTAGCGACAATATACAAGAGTGCCCGCTGTGCCTTGTAATGAAAAGTGCACTGGCCTATACTTTCTAATTCTTTTAGAGTAGCTAGATATAAGTGCCTTAAGATTTATAAGGGTTTGAAGTAGTAGTAATAAAACCCAAGAGTAAAGTTTTATAATAAGTTTTTAAGAACGCTTAAACCTTTGAAAACTATACTAAACCAAAGGTTATAGATGGTACAAAATTTGATGCAATGTATAAATTAATACTTGGGCTATAACAAAAACAGTTTACTAATAAAACTATAAAGACTATTGTAAAAGTTAAGGTTCCTTATAAACCTCTTAAATATCCGTTACCGTTTAATAAAACCTTAGGCTCCGAAAAATGTTAGTTGGGTTGACGGGCTGGATCATTCTTTCTAAAAATTAAATTTCCATGGCATAACAAAAATTTCTGTGGTTGTGCGCTTACGTATGTAAAATAAACTACATTAATGCATTCTAAATTTTCTAAATTAAATTAAAGTTGCTTACCACCCACTTTAAACGATTTTTCAACTATAGCATTTTATCCTAGTGGTATGCATTCTTTTAAGTTTCGATTTTCAGTTTTTGAAATATTTTCAGTTTTAAAGGAAAGTTAAATGGAGACAGGTGTGGATTTTTTAAAATTAATTCCTGCTTTAGCTAAACGCTATCCAGATTATGATAATCTAGATATTCCTGAAGAAGCATTTGGCTGAAACAAGATTGTGTCCGGCTCTGTTACGCTCGGTGCGGCGTAATGAGGCGGCGAGAAAACTCAACTTAAATTTTCCTATATAAATGAACACAGGAAGGGGAGATATAGAATAGCCAGCGCGCTTACCCAAAATTTTTACACATAGATCGATAGGTGAAGGAAAGATATAGAATAGCTAGCGCGCTTACCCGGTTTACCACTTATCGTTTTTTTGTGGGACTATTTGATAGAGCGAGTGTACAAAAACTAACTCTTTGAATTGGAGACATAACTTAAAAGTGATAACACGACATGAAATTCAACAAGTTCCCGAACAGGTTATTAAGAAAATATGTCATTGGTTATCAGTTTGAATATTTAATTATGTACCTGTTTTTTATAGTTAGAGTTTATTCTTCCAAGCAGTTATTTTTACATTATATTGTTATATATCTCAAAAATAACTAAGGATCGGAATAGAGCGTGCTTCATGAAAAATATTCGAAATTTTAAGTCGAATGAAAAAATTGAATAAATTATGAAGTAGTTTTTTTTTTAATAAATTGTTGATTTGTGCTGCGACTTTTTAAACAATCCTGTATAAACTGTGTAAGGCTTGTAGTACGCAAGTAATCAACCGAGAAACTTACCTTCTGAAGATGCCAACCATTCGTGCTGGCGAAACGTCAAAAAGACCAAATCACCGACGACGGCCTAACAACCCAAAAAACAGTAGTTAATCCTGTATAAAACTTAAAGTTTTCAAAATTTGTAAAAATGGAAAATAAAATCGAAAAGTCTCAACGTTTATAAAAATATACAGGGTTATGAAAATAAATATAAGTTTATTATGAAGATTGTGGTCAAGCCATATTAAAAGTTTTGTTTTACCTTTTTTCTGTTCAACTGGCAGGGGACGTTTCCGTTTTCATTTAAAGAGATTTTTTTTTATTTGACCTAAAATGTTTTATCTCTGCACCCATAACAAAACAATCGCACTAGATACTTTTCTAATTATTGAGTAAAATAAATACTATAAATAGAATTAATCTTTATTTAAAAAACGTCTATTATGAAAGAACATAGATAAAGTTTTTGCATAATAAACATTTCATTTTGTGTAAACAAAATCGAAATTCTGGCGCCAGTGTAATTTGCAAATTCATTGTTCTTGAAATGTAAACGAAAACAGATGGATTTTATCAAAAGTGTATTTTTAAAAGTTATTTTTCTCTGCTTTTACTTTCGGTCTTGTAACAACTGCCTCTGGTAGTAAAGTAAGGAAAGCATCTTTGTATGATATTTTGTTTCTGTAAAAAGAAATATTATTAGCATCGAATTTAAAGCACTAGAATTATGGTGACATCAATATATACAGGGTGTCCCAGAAGTAATGGATCACAGAGCAACAGCAGATTCTTTAAGTCGAAATAATGCAATTAACGTAAACTTGCCTTATCCCAAAGTTGATAACAACTAAGGTACAGGGTGTCAAAACTTTAATTTGGTTTTCTTTTTTTCGTAATAATTTCTTAACTAAATGACATAGCGGTATAAAATTAGGGATCTGGGGTTTTTTTGAGACGAGAAATTGAAATTCGTCCATAATTTTTATGTTCCTGGTAGAGGGCGCCAGCTACGGCCTACCCCAATTGTTTTAGATGGCATAACTTTTTTAAGCTTAGTATATTGACCTGTTTATTAAAAAGAAGTTACTATAATTCCCTCCGCGTCAAAAATGTATACCTCATTTAGGTCTCTAGGAGCATAATGCATTTTAAAGGACCCCGCAATTCTCCTATGGAAAATGGTTTTTGGCCAATTTTTTTCAAACTTTGCAAAGTAATAGTTTTCAACACGCTGATCAAAAGTCTCCAAGGGCACAAAACCCAAGAACCTCTCTAACCTAACCCCCTCAAAATTCTCCAAATCCATAGTGACCTTTAATTTTTTGGTCCTAAAGGGCTTGTTAAATGAAAATGCTTTTGTGCTACTCCAAGCTTTCAAATTTTTTTTATTTTCTTCCTAGGGACTACATTTATTAAAATACAATCAGTATAATGAGCTAATCTACATTCAAAAAAATACTTACTGCTACTTGCAATTAAGTTAAAGACATATTTCTTGTGTGAAAAAACAGCTGGCATATAATGATAGGACCAGAACATGACCACTTAGTATTAGTTCCTACGAATCGGTCATGTTCAGAATCTAACTAGAAGCAGAGATAAAGGATTCCCGCACTAGAGAAGGTTACCAGGGCTAGTACTAAAATTTTGAAACGGAATTAAATATTATGTAACAGGGAGTTCAATACTAAAAAAAAATGTATACCCAACAGAGAACTGAATAATGCTAATGACGAACAAAGTAAAAGCATGTGTTTAAAGTTATTTTTCCGTATGCAAGTTTCTTACTTTATCGCAGATATTCATTTTCAGGTGGCACATCTTTTGGCAAACATCTAGTTCACGATTTGGACCTCAAACGACCTTGCAAGTGTCCCTTAACCAGAAAAAGATGCTATTGTTTTAGACCGCATTCAAATCAGAGTTGGCTTTTCAGTAGATACACAACCGGGTGGAAGTGTGGTCTGCATGCGGACTGGACAGAGTTAACTGGCTGTGTAGATGAAAAGTTAGATGAAATGGAAGATGTAGTTAAAAGAAGATATTTTTATATTACATTACTAAGGGAACCAGTGGCAAGGTACTTGAGTAAAATTTTAATGTTTTTCTTACGTCCTTGTATCAGAGGGGTAAAATATAGACAACATTATATGCCTTTATTTTTATTTAATATTTAAAATATTGAAAAAACACTTGAGCTTAGCCGTAACATTGGTTGGACTTATTTTTTTGTTTGTAATTTCTGGTGTTTATTATTTACCCAACTTTAGCAGTAACATTTTTGTTCAGATTTAGCAATACTATTGTGTTTTTTTTTGTTATCGACAAACCCGATTCGTTTTTCCATACAAGACACTTCTCGCAAGGTTCCCCATCATCGCTGTCCGCTATATTTGTTACAAATGCCATATTGTTTGTTCTTCAACATCTTGGCAACACTCTTTTTTAATGCTTACCCTTGTATCCAGCTTTTTATGTGAAAATTATGCTTGTTCACTATTTATACTTTTATTTTATTTATAAGCTAATATTCTGATAAAAATAAAAAACATTTTAAAATATTTTTTTTTAAATTTTCTGCTCGTTAAAAATTTTAAAAATATATTTAAAAATATGGTAAGAAAATATTTTTGACATTCGTTAAAAGTTAATGTGGATTTAAGTATTTGGGCCATTTTTCAGTAACATAAAAAAAACTTTTTAAAAAATGTTTTAATGCACGTTAGACGTGCATTTTTCCTATGAATCATACGAAATCTGTTTTTGACCTGGGCGGGTACAATTCCTCAATTTATTAAAGATATCTCAAGAATAAGTGCAACAGGAATCCTTTTATTTTCAAGACCGTCACATTACAATTTTATAATGGAAATAATAGACTTACCGAGATTTTGTCTTTGTCGAGGTTAAATGTAATAGTGTTTAATGGCCCCTTTTAATATTATTTATAAAAAAAAAACAAATAGTGTGCGGCGGATTTTTACTAATTTTTATGAAATAAGGTCTAAAAAAGACAAAAGTTAACGTTTTTTGTCCTAAATGTTTACTTTTATTACTTTCTAACGCCCACTAGGACATGCTTATATTATTTTATTTACAACCATGCATGTAATAATGACATTTCACCTATCTTTGAAAGGTGGAAAGTTGACGTTTTTTGACTTCTACTTTCCACCCGGTTAAAAAGTATTTTTTTGTAATGTCATTGAATATTGATATTTCAAAATGGTATAGTGACACACGTACATATGCATTCTAATAGTAATAATAATATTCTCGAATTTCTGGTGGAGTAGCAGCAAACTCAAATTCCTCATGTGATAACATTTTTTTTTTGGATTTGCGAAATTAAAACAAATTACTATTTAAATTTAATGCGTCTATCTTACACTGTATGTATTGACACTTTGACGATACAAATTGCGAAGCACGGCCGCCTAATAAAATTATTACCGGATCAATTTTCATAATTTCAATATAAAATAATAGGAAATGAATAAAGTGGTTGTAAATAAAATAGTATACAAACCTCGGTGGAAAGTTTTATTTCTGTCTCGAGAAGTATAGTAGACCTCGGCTGCGCCTCAGTCTACTAACGCATCTCTCGACAGAAATGAAACACTTTCCACCTGGGTATGTAATATACTATTTCTTTTGAAAGAACATTTATAGCTACCAGAGTAGTATCCGGATCCTTGTAAAGGATTCAAATCACCAATATGAATCACAATTCCTTTTTTAAGAAAAAAAGGTATCGATTCCTATTTATCGGATCATAAATCCTGGTCATCTTTAGTTCTTGTATTTACCAACGGTAACTACGATACGAATAATACTACATAATTCATATGATCAATCAAGCGTCAAAGATCTTACAACGGAGCCCGAGCCACGAATTATAATTTTAGTCTTATTTTGAAGTGCTGTAACTCTTACCCAAAATAGTTTTTGGTAAATATTTTTTAAGTTTAAATATGTAATTTCCGAGATCAACATGAAACCACCCTTAAATGACACATTATTTTGAACTGTATTCCAAAACTTACGATGCTAGATCTTCATAAGGTTTTTAAATGTGATTCTTGAGGTTAGCTCAAGCAACTTATAAATGGAACATCTTATTGTAATTTTACAGGAAGTTTCACCAGTACCGTTTAATAATTTCTCTGCTTGCGGAATATAAAAATGTAAAAAATTTTAAATTCATTTTTGTAAGACACCCGGAATAGAAATAATAAAATGTTCCATTTAAAAGATCCTCACGGTTTACTTAAGGATAACATATTACAAAATTATGAACAATCAAAACTTTTAAGATAAATGCAAGTAAAATGTATGCCTGTTTTTGGATACTACACACTATGGTTACGAAAAAAAAACGTTTCATTTAAATGTTGTTTCTCTGGATTCGATTCTAAAAGAATTTAATTCCTACCCAGCTCTAACAGCTACTAATATTTTTATATTTTTAAGACTTTAAATTCCCTTTAAGGTACATATTGAAAAATAGACGGGGACGGTCTTGAAGATTTGATAGTGTTTCTAATAATGTTTGATAGTCTAAAACACCATTTCCACTACTGTCATAACGAGTTGCTGTTTGACGACTCGGCCCATGTGGGGTCAGGCTGACTATGTAGTAAGCCTGACTTTTTCCATGTCATACTTTTATTTTAGTAGGTACAAAGATATTTTATATCAAAATTTAACAAAGATACAAAGAAACGTAAGAAATCGAAACATTTTTAAAACAATTTTAACTACCTTATTATATTACAACTGTTTTAATATCTTAAACAGTTGTAGTTTTCTATGACGTCTTTCATTAATTTTTTTTAAAAAGGCTTGAAAATCTAATTTTTTGGTATGTTTTCTTTCAAAGGTCCTAAATATCAGGTCACCCATCCTTTGATGTTCCATTGCCATACGTTGAGGGCAATTAATGGCCGTTATCAAATATTTTTCCTTCTTTAACATAGCGAATCCAAATTGAAACATTTTCTCTATTATTTTTGTTCCTTGTTCCATCTTTCAGTACCGTTAACCATGATACGTCAGAGCTTTTAATATTTGCTACAATATTTTCATGTACTATCTCAGCCAAAATTTCAATAACTTCATTTTGTATTTTTGGAGATGTATAAACTGCATTTTTTGGTATGTGTTGCATACATTCAGAAAGGGTAGGATCTTTCTTTACAGTGTATTGCAAAAGAGTTACAAAAAGCCCTCTTTTCATGTTTTCTTCAGCTTCATGGGTACCTCTAAGTGCAAGTTCATTAATTGCACGAAAATAAACAACCTCTGCTAGAGATTTAATGTAATATCGTTTTTTTTTTAAATATTTTCTTTATCATTGAGAAAACGAATGTATCTGACGACTGGCACTGAAGTTTCTGATGCCACTTTCTCATGGAATAAACATGTACGTCGATGTGTTCGTACTTAGAAAACCCATTTTTAGGATCCATTGCATTTTTTCAATTCTTGTAACCTGTGGATGTATAAGTTCTTTTCTTATTAGCGTTTGGTTCATATTGTCTGCGAACATAACAAAACGCAGCATCCAGTTTTGTGGAGTATTTCAGCCACTTAAATTTTGTATACCATTGTATTTTTGTTTTGGAATGTTTTTTAAGACTACTTGTTGAATTGGTTCTCCAATAAATGGTAAATCGTCTGGCATTTGACTTGTATCCGGTAAAGTTTTCATAATTACTGTACTTCTATTTTAAATGCCATTGCTAGGAGAAGTTCCTGTATTGCTACTATTGCCATCATTGCTGCCTTCAGCGCTTTCGTCTAATTGCGGTTTTTTCGCAAAAAAACTTTCTTCTATTCATTAGACGCTTTAAATGTTACCACCTCTAGGAATGATTTTATAATAAGTAAAATAGTACCTATATTTTGTATATACCACTGCACCTAGACCTCAGTAGGTCCTTTGGCTTTCCTCTTGTACAGGCGGGAGATTCACTGCGTCGTCCAACCTATTGATTTAAAATATTTAAAACAACATCTTTATGGGAATCCCCCTAATTTCGGCAATTGGCCAATTCTGCCCAGCTGGAGTTCCGTTCGAATGTGAGGGCGGGACAATCGCAAAGGAATGTGTTCCACGGTCTCATCCTCCTGTTCACAGCCTCTACATAACCCCGTTTGTTAGACCCATTTTAAATAGGTGTCCTCGTAGCCCGCAGTGGCCAGTTAGAACGCCCGTTAGTGTTCGGAGGTTCCTTCTGGACATCATAATTTTTTTTCGCTTATTTGGTTCGGGATAGCTTAACATTATTTTTGCAAAATTGCAGTTTGTAGTATCATCCCATTTCCCTTTAAACAGTCGATGGGAGTATTCTTTAATGATGTCTTTAATCGCTGCTTTTTGTCCAGTCCAGTGGTGGGGACGGGACCAACTAGTTTCCGTCCCGCAGCCGCCCGGCCAGCGGTCAGCGGTATGATTACCTTTAGATATGTCATGTCCCTTGATCCAGGTTAGGTTGACCACATTATTTAGAAAAATGTTAGTCAGGGCTTGATGACATTCTAGTACTAGTCCCGAAGTAATTCGTGGTCTTTTGGGCTAGAATGTTGCCTACTGTCTGTATAAATACAGATCGTATGGTTGGCATGTTGCGGCTTTTAATTTCGTAAGCCGCTATGGTTATGGCTGTCAGTTCGGATTGAAGCACGCTGGGTTCGGCGCCCATTGTCCTCCGATTTTCTTTTTTGGGTTGGTGAGTATATGCCACAGCCTTGCCCACCTTGGTCTTAGAGCCGTAAAGTGTAAGGCTAATGGTTCCTTTGACTCGCCTTTTTTGGTATTTTCCTCTTATGTTAATTGTGTAGGGTTTATTGAAAACAAACCTTGCTGCAAACTGAGTCCGCTCTTGCCTGTAGAATCGGAAGTTCCCTTGTAACATCCCTCCCGCGTCGTCCAGTTGAGCCAGTGCCTACATTTTGCTTGGGACCGACCATGCGAAGGCGTGTTAAGAGTCACGAGCCGTTTCCCTTTTTAAAATATATCAAGGGGGGTGAGATTCAATATCACCTCCATAGCTCTAGTCGGTGAGTCCTTATAGCCCTGTGATGTTTAAACATGCTATTCTTTGTTTATCTAGCTTATGTTTTGCCGTAATCTGTTCTGTTTTGGAACTACACTATGGAACCGTAAGTTACCATGGGTCTTATTATGGCCGTGTAGATCCAATGGGCTACTTTGGGAGAGAATCCCCAAGTCTTTCCTATGGTTCTGCGGCATTGATCAAAAGCAATATATGCTTTTTTATTCTGTTCTCCAAGTGAGAATTCCACGTTAGCTTACTGTCAAAGGTAATACCAAGGTATTTGACCTCTGTTGAGAAGCTCAGTTCTGTATTGAAAAGAACGGGTGCTCTGAGGTTCCCTAGTTTCTTTTTCTTTGTAAACAGAACCATTTCTGTTTTCTTGGGATTTACAGATAGAGCGTGTTCAACGCACCACTGTTCCAACTTTTAAGGGCATGTTGCATTCTATCGCAGATTACATTCAGGAATTTGCCTGTTTAGCAAAATGACCACGTCATCCCGTATGCTATCGTGTATAGGTTTTCGTTGTTAAGGCGTCGCAAGAGGCTGTTAGAACCATGTTCCATAGTAAGGGTGGTACTCCTCCTGCGGACAGCCTTTTGTTACCTTGCTCCTGACCTTAACATCGTCAGCCTTTATTTCTATTACTCGTTTAGAGGATATTCATTATCCATCCATTTACTGTTGGTGGGGTATGATAGTCAGCAAGTGCGTCTGATATTTTGGAAAGGTCGTTTTGTCAAACGCCCCCTCTAGTCTACGAATACACCTAAGGCGGACTTTTTGTAGTCCATTGATCTTTCGATTTTATTTGAGACTGCGTATAGTGCTGTTCCGTTGATCTGCCTGTAGTGTATGCATGTTGGTTTGAGTGTAAGGGGGTTTTTTGATAATCACTAATTCTTATATATCTTTTCATAACCGCTCCATGGTTTTCTGGGAAATGATGTAAGGCTGATTGGTCTAAATGATTTAGGGGGACTGTAGTCAGCCTTCCCTGGTTTTGGTATGAAGACAAAATCGACTTCCTTTGTATATACCCAAATTCAACTGTTTTTAAAATATTATAGATCATCACATCGGAATTTTTTAACATTAACATCTGAACGGATTTGAATAGACCAAAATAGCTTGCGTATATCTGTCTTCTTCTTTTTGACACGCTTTCATTTAAGTCTAATTTTGGACCAATCCAAGAATATCACATTTCTTACAGTTAGGTACTATGTCAAAATTTACAATAATGATTTTTAAGGGAAATTTCAACACAAGCGCTAAAAAAGAATAAATGAACATTTTGTAATGTATAAATCAAAAATAACCAGAAATTGTTCTTTTTATACCATTTGGGTAAATTTGTTCAAAAATATAGTTTTTATTTTTCGCTTTTTTTTAATTTTCGGTTTTTTTTCAGGAAGGGCAAATGTTTTTTCAGGCAGGGCGGCGCCCTGCCTCGCCCCCCCTGGTTACGGCCCTGCCCTCCCCCCCATTGAAATGTAACTTATGGCGTGAAAAATCGAAATATAAAGATTTCCTAAAAATTACCATTTTTTTTCTTTTCTCGTTTATAACTCGACAAATTTTTATTTTAGAAGAAAACTTCATAAATCGAAAAACTTTCGTAATTAAAGTCTACGTAAAGATATGATTGGTTAAAAATGTAAAACGTAATTGTATTTTGGACTCTTTTGTTTACATCTACGTCCTTCATATTTTGGAAGGAAAAACTTTTTAATGTGTTAAAATACCACAAAAAATTTAGGGCCCATTAATTGAGAAGTTTTTGCACAATAATTAATTAATTAAAGTTTTTTTTGGTTAATTTAAGTTTCAACAAAAGATATTCTTTTATTTAAAGTCATCCAAATAAAGCGCTGAATTTATTATGCATACTCAAGCTTTCTAATTGCGTCGAACTTTTTAAAATCGATTAATTCGGTAGGGATTTTTTTTTAAAAATTGTTTATTTATTTTGGTTGTAAACAAATTAAATGACCCCAAGGCTTTTTTTTATAAAAAAATGATATAGTAAATGCTACTATTAAATTATTATAACTTATGTGTAGCTAATTATTTTTATATATTTTTTTCTGTTTGCGTAGGTATTTATCAGAGTTTAGGCACGTACAAAGAGGAGCAACATGGAAGGGCTCCCGTCATTTTTGCAAAGGTAGAGCGGCTACGTTGGAAGAAATTCCTCCGTGTTACGAGGGAGAAAATTGGGAAGGGGTTGAATTAGATGATTTTATTAACTGCGAGAGTAATTTAGCAGCTAATAGACAAACAAGAATGTTAGCGGATCTTGAATTAGTGGGTAAGTTTATCAAATATATTAAAACTTTATTAAGATTTGGTTGGCTTTATTTTTTCCATATATAGGTACGCACTGCCACTAATGTATTAGACAGACATCGATAAATAGCACATACTACTTTTTTCTATCATTGTATTTATATAAAAAAATTAACTGCAGTTTCCTAAAATTACTACATTTTAGGATATAAATAAGGGATCTGCACATGTTTATTATAATTAGCTAATTTAAAGAGTTGTAAACAACGTTGGATTTCTTAGGTCAATTTGGTCATTCAATAAGGTTATTGTAGGGTTTTTATTATGTTTGTAAATTTTTCAAAGTTGTTTTACCTTTTGTTTCGGTACATAAAATTTGTAGATTACCTACACCTAAGAACAAATGCCCTAATTCTAAAAAGTGCGTTGCAAAATTTGATTTTTTTATTTATTGAGTAAGTTAGTAGATTTATGTTCTTTAAACCTATTTAAATTTCTTTTTGTTTTGTGTGTGCTTAAAATGTTGCATTGCACTTAATCCATAGACTCCAGGTTTATTAAGTAGTGGTAATGGTAACTGGGATTTTTTTGGGCTGGTCTAAAAGCTTTTATTATATTGTTTTTTGATGATATATTTCTTGTGTATAAGAAAAGTGGGATAAATTAAAAAATGTAAAAAATAAGGTAATGTAAGTTAAACAATAATTAAAAGAATAACTTAAATTTTCCTTTAAAACATTTTGGCAGCTTTTTAGTTAAAAAATTGCCCAGAATTGCCAAAATATTTTAAAGGAAAATTTAAACTTACATTAACTCATTTTCACATTTTTTTTTACTTTTCCCGTACACGCGCCATATAATATGTTTTTTTAGCTGAAATTGGCCCAAGATATAATATCATTCGTTAACCTTATTTAGTAATTAGGGAATGTAAGGGATGGCGCAAAATATAACTTTAGTAACAACTCAAAAAACATATTAAAAAATGTTGATTTGTGAAGTAGGTTTTATTACTGTAAAATAGGCATGATGACAGATTTTGAAAAACTGTTGTATCATATTCGGAACTATATACTAATTGTAACAAATATCATATTTCGGAAAAAAATCAAGATTTATATTGAAAAAATGCATTTTAAATTTTAAGTTTAAAATTCCCACCAAAACGCTCCAAAGTGTCATGGCGTCGATTGTGACGTTACGTTGGAGTAAACAAAGTGCAAACACAAACGCTTTTCCAGATTACAAGTAAATTTACGTGTTTAAAACATGAATTCGAAATCATATAGGTGGTGCTCAATTCCTCTGTGTACTAACACGTCAATAAAAACTCCTAACAAGTTATTTGAATTCGTGCCATACAAAAAAACAATACGAGATAAGTGGCTTAGGCTTGCAAGGCGTGATTTAACAGGAATTTTGCCCATAATTCGGCTTTACTTTTGTGAAGATCACTTTGACGTATACTTATAGTCCTTGTTCGAAGATTCAAATGAATAAACAAAGAACAAATGTTTTGAGGTTAGTTTTTTCTGTCAAATCAATCTTATTAATTTGCCACCTTTTATACATATAGATACACTAGCTTTTGCCCACGACTTCGTCCGCGTGAAGTTCATTTTATTCCGATACGCGCCATAATACACACTAAAGAATCTCGTGGAAATTCTAAGTCCCGCCCTAATTTTATTTTTGCCCCTATAATTGCACCCCGACCAAACTGAATCCTGAAAAATCCTTTCTTAGTGCATGCCTACGCCACACAAACTATTACTGTTTGAAAGAACCTTGTCCCAAATTCTAAGGTATTTGGGCCCTACTTGAACAATATGGTCACGCATGCTAGTTGGTAGAGTATGATGTGTACATTAATAAAATAAAGGTTTCTACCTCTTATTATATGAGCCTTAACATGAAATTTAAAGTTATACTTTAATACAAGTTACACTACAGTAACTTATAGCATTGTCGCCGTAAGATGCCCTGGAGGACCTAAAATAAAGAAAGCTATGTGTAAGTATTTGGTCTCTAATTAGTAGTAAGAACTAATGACAAATAACCACGAATCTTAAACTTGTTTAATGAATAAGAGTTTTAATAAGGTTGGGGCCTATTTTCTTACATTAATGTTATATTGTTTTGAAAGTATATTATACTTACAAGGAAGTTTTGACATTTCTAAATTCTGCAGAACAAAAATCTTTGTTTGATGCCAGAAACTCTTCCAGCATCAACAAGTCGATTCTAGGCAAGATATCGCTGCTTGCATTTATAAATTCTCGTTCCATGAGTTAAGTTATTATAGACAAAACGCTCAAAAAAGCAAACTTAACACTGACAACAATATGATCGTAAATAAAATCGGAGAAACCAACAGTACGAGAACAAAATATAGGTTATGATCATTTGTTTACTCTAACGTGACGTCATTCGCTCTGATTGGCGTTCAGAACATCGTGGCGGGTTGTCGTATTTGGTAGTTTTATTTTATAAAAATATTAATTAATCTCGCTTAAAATAATAAAAAAAATACTTGTTTTGTAATCCTTTATTTACGTTTAATTATTTGGTTATATAGTTTTAGTGTTTTATATTCACAGTCATCATGCCTAATGAAAAAAAAAGCTTGGAAAAATACAGGCAAGCCAAAAACTTGATGAAAAAATAATGGACGTCCAACGCCAACACTAAACATTGTGCGAGTGCAGGTAAAGTGAAAAAGTAAGCAATTGTTTAACCTTAAATTTGACAAACATATTTATCAGAAAAATTTGCGGATTCGATGTGAGAAGAAAAATTAACTTTTCTGTTACATCTGTTTATTATTTGGGGGTGAAGGTAAGTGGACTAAAGACTTTGTCAATGATTTAAAGCATGTTTCCCTCAAAATAATAAAGAACGAAAATAGCGCCAAGCATAAAGACAGTCTAGTTAGTTTTAAACTTCTAAGAAAAACAAATATGTTTGACATGTATTAACAAAGCTGATGCTGAAACAATTCGCAAGCATAATGAAATTATTATGAAAAATCGTCATTTACGGGGAATGTCCAGAAAGTAAGTGTACTGAATTTTTGTAGACTACAAAAAATTATTTAAAAAAACACACATTACATGGTTACATTAGTACATATGTAAGTTATTTTTCGACATAGTCGCCATTCCTCTCAATGCAGGTGATGAGGCGCGGTATCAACTTTTTAATGTCTTCATCGAACTAGTTTTCCGCCAACCCTTTCGTCCATTTCTCCACCTCCCCCTTTACCTCCTCGTCAGTTAAAAACCCTTTTTCACCCATGTGCAGTTTCAGGGAGGTAAAGAGATAGTAATCTGATGGTGCCAGGTCAGGGGAATGCGCAGGATGGTTAGGTAGTCCCCCTTTGTCAGCATGCCTCTCCTCTTGTTCTGAATCGCCCTCTGCAATGTTTAAGGGTCTCACAGTATCTCGCAGAGTTGATGGTTTTCCCTTAAGGCAAATATTCAATCAAAATGATGCCTTGACAGTTCCAAAAAGCCATGGCATCCGTGCCATTATTTTCTTGGCTGAAATTGTGGTTTTAAACTTTTTGGCGGAGGGTGAAGAGGTGTGACGCCACTGTTGAGACTGCCTTTTCATTTCAGGCACATAGTGTGCAACCCAAGTTTCATCTCCAGTAACAATGGAGCGGAGAAATTTATCTCCATGGAGTTTAAAGCGCTTTAAAGACTCTTGCCCGGCCTGCACTCGATTTAACTTGTGTTGGTCTGTCAGCTATTTTGGGATTCACCTCGCAGGCAGCTTCCGATATCCGAGAGTTTCTGCGACGGTTTCGTTTAGTAGAGATCTGGAGATTTGTGGAAACCTCGCAAAAAGTTCATCCACGGTCAATCTGCGACCGTCACGGAGCGCATTTTCGATTTTTTCCACAATTTTTTCAGTCAGAATTAAAGGTCTTCCGCTCCTCTGATCGTCATGCACAGATATACGACCGTTTTTAAAATCGCGACCACTTCTACACACTCGAACAATTTATAGGTGTATCACCATATGCAGTTTTCACCTCATTATAAATCTCAACTGGAGCTTGTCTCTTCCAAATGAGATAGCGGATGACGGCGCACATTTCACACTTGGGGACATTGGATCGACATTTTTTACGAAACGTGCTGTCGCGTCGAGAGTTCTCAACGTAGTGACCTTGAACCGGTTTTATTGTGGAGGGGAGGAGTTCAGCGTAGCCAACGTGTCAAAAAAATATCCCTCCGACCGTGAGAGCCTTAGTACACTTAGTTTCTAGACATGCCTTGTACATTTATTATTATATATTATATAATTATTATATTATAATTAAGACTGGGTATGTATTTGCTTATATTACAGTATCTATAATATATTTTTTTCTAAAATAAAAAAATGGAATCCATATGTATACCTACTTAATTATATGTATAATGTGTTTTTGAGCCCTTCCTGTTAGACAAATCACTAGTCGCCACTGAGACCAGGTCATTTATTGCCAGACGTTGACTATGTAAAAATTTTATATACCACACCAAAAAGTAAAAGAAAAACATCTTAAAGTCGATTAAAATTTACAAATCCCTACAATAAACATGTAAAATGACCAAACGTATATATCCTTAATATAAATAGATGTATTCGATAGTTTAACGGCCGAGTGATGATAGCGTTGTTAAACTTAGCAATGGACTTAGCAATTATTAAAAGTTAACAATGGTTTAGAATGTTTAACAAAATGTCAGATTTTGAGAGGTTGCCTACTAATATCATTGAATAACACTAACAATGACGTTTTGTTAAACATTCTAAACCGTTGTTAACTTCGAACAATTTCTAAGTCCATTGCTAAATTTAACAACGCGATCATCACTCGGCCATAAGTTATTTAGTTTGAAAATAAAGTAATTCTACAAAAGAAAATTACAATTTTTCTATAAAAATACAGTAATTAAAAAAAAATGTTTCTTTTATCTATGTTAATACGTATCATCACAAAGCAATGGACTCAATCTAGTATTTGTTTTAGACAGGTTTTATAAATATATTAAATTCATCCTAAAATGTCTCAAAATTTTTTTTCTAAAGTTTGATCCACCATACAAAGTTTAAAGTGTATATACATTTTACAGGTTGCTACGATAAAAAATACATGCCCAGAGCAGACAGAAACCGGATAATGTTGGCTAGCGCGAAAAAGAATCTACAGTCCATGGCCTTCTTTGGCTTGACCGAATTCCAAAAAATTTCTCAATACATCTTTGAAGAGACGTTCAATCTTCGTTTTGCCATACCGTTTGAACAAAACAATGCAACAGTATCTAGTTCAACCATCACAAGCTTAACTTCCGAAGAGGCAGCCAAAATAACGGCCCTAAATAGCTTAGATATTGAGTTGTATAATTTTGCTAAACAATTGTTGTTCCAGAGATTTGAAAAACTTAAATCTAGGGACAGTGACTTCGAGAAACGATTTAAACATTTAGGAGTTTTGAATTTAAAAACTGGTCCCACTGCTTTTGATTGGGATAAACTTGATGATGCAGAGGGAAAGTAGAGTAAACGACTGAATGAATTAAAATGTGTTTGTTAAATTTGATATCCGTATGTTTAATTTGGTTATCTTCTACAACTGGCCTTTTAAAGTAAAAAAAAAAAAACTGAAGAAACTGGGTTTAGACAAGCAATAATAATTTTCGACGCTCGAGGTATTTCAAGAATTTTTATTTTGCGAGATTTGAAGGCTGAATGAGCATAGAGGTACATGTTAGAGATGTAACGAATGTTATTTTTGAACATTCACGAATACGAATATTCAGTTTTCGTTCAAATTTTATAGAAGAATTTGTTATTGTTTGTTTACATTGCTTTATAAATTCTTTTTGTTATAAGTTCTAATGAAAATTTAATTGTAAAGCTTCATTGCCCAAAGTGAAGTAAATACACAAATAATAAATGATAAAGTGAAGACTGATAATGTGATTACGAGGTTAAGTTACTTTTTCTTGCAATAAACAAAAATGAATGAATTTTAATTGTATTAACCTATTATCTTTAATTTTTTTTCTGATATTCATATTCGCAAAACATTCGCAGAAATTTTGCGAATATTCGTTACATCACTAGTACATGTAAAGGTTGTGTTGAAGGAACTGGACTGCCCATTTTACTATATCAGTCGGGCGTAGCTAGACATTCTATGGATGATAGCATAAATGTTCAACAGGAAACAAAAATTCTTGTTTTATTCGCAAGCCTCTGTAAAAAGGAAGTTTAGAAATATGTCAGAAGGTACAAACAAATATAATAGTATTTGGTTAGTTTGGTTACATAACATGTCAAGGCCAAATCAATGCTTGTCAAAAAAGTAGTACGAACCCAAGAACAATAGTTCACCACTCAAGACGGAAAGGGTTTTTGTTCTGTTTAAACAAATCAAGTTGATAAGAAGAGTGGCTGGTTTTTCTAATTTCCGCCAGTACCCCCGTGCACTTCCATGAGATGTGCGTTTGCGTCTTAATTGAAACTCTCTGTTTATATAAAATATAAACTTGCCAATTTTGACCTGTTATATTTTGACAACGGGAAGTTAGAAGACAACATAAAAGGAAAAGTTTTAGTATACTTTTTTGTTTTAAAAAGTAAAATCCAAATCCATTGCATTTATTTTAGAAATAATTAGGATGTGTAGCTAGTGATATAGACATTACTCATGTGTAGATAAAGGGACTGCTGAATTTTTATAATATTATTTGCCATACGTTTTTTCCTTGTGTGCCATAGCATAAAATTTATTATTACTTCATATCAACAAACAATATTTTTGTCTTTACGTAAATGTGGTAATTTAAGGGATAAAGGCTAATTCCATTTTAACACCGTACAGCGTTTGTCTGAATGATTTGTATCGTCAAAACGAAGCGTATTTTGCGATTCAGATGTATATATGTTTATATATATATATATATATATATATATATATATATATATATATATATATATATATATATATATATATATATATATATATATAAATTTTTGTTTTTTAATCGGAGGCAGTTTTAAAATATGTATATTTTTCGTGTAAAATGAAAGAAGATAAAATATGTACATATTTGGTGATCTATTCTGTCTAATGTAAAAATATTAGAAAATATGCTTTTATGTATTGTTCTTGTAAATTGCAGATTATGAGATTATATTTTTACAATCCTACAGTTTTGTAAAAAAGTGTTAAAATTTAATATATTTACACAGCATACATGTAATTATATGGGAAGATACTGCAAGCAATAAGGTATATATTCCAAATTTTGAGAGTTTAAAATCAATGGTTATTTTTTTTTAATAATTGCAAATGTTTTTAATTCTGTCTCTAAAAATTTGGCAATGCTCATATTTCTGACGCGTTGGTGTCCCTAAAGATGACACTGAATGCGACAGTGGTTGCACCTTGTTTTGACCTAATAAATTAGGAAGCTAACTTGTTTCTAAGAAATGTAATAAAATAAAACTAATTTTTTTTAAGGAAGGGTCAGCTGAAGAATTAGCGTGACTATTGAAACCAAATACACTAATTTTTGCCTTTTCTGTGGTTTCTGTTTTACGACTGCTAACTTTCAACTTTTTATTTGTTGTCTAGCTTTTCTTGTCGTAGTCTCTTTCTATTTTTTTCTTTTCCTGCTGCTGCTTTTCTTTTCTTTTTTTTCCTGTAATATTTCTTCCATTGTTCTGAACTTGCTACATTTGTAAGTCTTAATTTAGGGGTATTTTTGTTTTTGTTTTAATTCTGAGGATTTGGCCAAAATAGTATTGTTTTAAACGGCGACGGTATATCTAGGCACATTTTTTGATATTTTAGATACACATTTATTCATTTCTATTAAAGCATTACTTTCAATTGGATTTTGTAATAGTTGTATTTTCTGTTCAAGCATTATCGATATTTACCTCTGGTGTTAGTATAGCTTGGTCTTTGTTCTTTTCTAACTCAGGTATGTTTATCACTGGACGGGATATCAAATTTGTTTTCTGTCGATTTCTTGTCGTTTTTGTCGGTAGGTACGTCGCCGTCATCTGCTTTTTACTTCTTTCTTCTTCTGTCTACTGAACTTATATCTTTATGGTTATTATTAACTGCATCTATTTCTTTATTGTTGCTTTCAATTACCTGGTTTTATTAGGATCAAACGTGATTTTTATTATTTCCAAAACATCATCTCTACCTTCTGTTGTTTTAATAGATGTTTCTTTTCATATCCAGTAACCATTTCACCTGAAAGTGCTCTGTTAGTCCGTGAAATGTCCGTTTCTAACATATTAGTGTCAACACGTTCTAAGTCATTCCTGATATCAATGATTCCTCTATTTTTTGCTTCTGCTAGCAGATTTTCATCACATAAATTTTTATTATCGTCTCCATCCTGAGCTTCATGGATTATTTCATATGTTTCTTTAGTATTTTCTTTAGTCATTAGCAGCTTGTAGATTAGATAATTGTTTCCATAATTCAAACATTGACATATCCTCTAATGCTCCTTGCCATAGAATTTGTTCTTTGGCAATCTTTAAATTTTGTTACTTTGTTAAGCCCAATGAAATTTTCAGTGAACTTAAAATAATCTTGACTAAAGGCACATTTATTTTCCAAAGTCGACCTAATGGT
>JAHBCN010005071.1:0-58232 GCA_019359885.1 Listronotus oregonensis | reverse complement strand
AACTTTTAACGTACACCCGCGTTTCTAAAGGCCCAATAAAACATAAAAATAATGTAAGAGAAACTAGGTCAATTGCACAAAATTCAATATAATTGGCTTTAGTAGTTCACTAATGGTAGGTTTTCTTCTGACCTTAAAGGCTCCACAGGGAATAAACTTACTAACAAACGGTAAACGTGCTTGCTTCGGTGGGTTATTGAATGGCGATAACGTAAATGAAATTTACTTTTTTCTGATCCTAATTTAAAGTAATAAAAGAAAATATGATTTTATATGAGAGATTTGTATATTTGTGTGGATATTTTTTTATTATATTATTTTAACAAATATTTTTTACCTATTTTCTCGGGATATGCAAATAGTTGTCGAATCAAAACAAATCAAATAGTTATATTCGATTTAAATTTCGAATCGAATTTTCGAGCTTTTGGAATAGTTTGAACTACTCGAATAGTTCGAACTATTCAAATGATTCAAACAATTTGAATAACTCAAAATATTCGAATAATTCGAACTATTGGAATAAGTCGAAGTATTCGAATAGTTCGAACAATTCGAATATAGTATTTTTTTATATAATTGATTATATAAGCTAGTTATAAGAGTCGTAGTAGCTATTTAAAAGAAATAATGCGAACAAAAGGCTAAAACTTTGGATTTAAAATTACGTCCTAAATTAATAAAATAAAGTTTTTTTTATAAAACTTTTATTATAAGACTAATTTAAAAGATTAATATTCAAAGAAAAAATTGGCAAAACTAATCTAATATATTTCGGTATGTTATAAGTAACCACACAACACTTTTGCAATATCGTGGATTCAATATTAATAAGTTGCATTTAAATACACTGGGAATGTCAAATTATTACAAACCTTTCAAAATTGCCGCCAAGTCAATTTATATTTCTAGATAATAGTTTAGTAAATGAAGTCCGAAGAAACCTCAAACCTGAAGATCTGGTTAGTTGTGGTTTGAAAATATCATATATAAAAAAATGTCCGCAAGGGCCTAAAAATGTCCCTCAAAAGCCCGGAAATCCGTTTTTTCGACTAATTTGGTCAATATCTCCGGAAATATGAAACTTGCTAATCCAAGTGTTACCATCACAACGTCCTTACTCAGATCGTCGTTTTAAATAAAACATTCCGTCGAACTAGAATTTACTTTGACTTTTATATTTCCGCCACAAAAAAAAGGCAACAAAAATTAGACTTCCCTACAGTAAATTACTGATCCTTATTGAACTTATAATAACAAAAATAAAAATTTACTTTGTCCTTCAAAAAAGAAAACTGAAAAACATAAATATTGCCCCGTTTTTCTCTAAAGACGTTTTGTCTGAAAACTAAAGTAAAAAGTAGGGCGAATTTTTTTTACACTTTTTACATGTTCTTGATTAATAAATGTATGCATTTAATATTTACAATCCTTTTTACAAAGATTGTTTATGGTCCTTGAATATTTATTAATTCCCGATAGACCCGAGCATTTTCGAAAACTCCGGAAATTCAAAAAAACCGCCCTAAGAAAAACACGTTTTTTATAAAAATACACAAATATATGTATTGAATTTTGCGGATTGTATTCAACACCTTCCAAAGCTCCATAATCCAAAAGAATTCGGTGAAATTACTTTTTATAAAAAAAATATGAACAGATTGATAGGAGGGTCAGAATATCGAGCAAAAACTGACTTTGGCTCGAGTTTTTAATATTCTAAGAACCAAAAAAAAAAATCAATAACAATGTATTAAGGCTCTACGTTCCTTCTTTCATGTAAACTTTGAATCATGCAAAAATATGAATTTTTACGTGAGTTATTTAAAAATTAGTCCGTCCGTTTGAAAGTGTAAGTAGCTTAAAGCACCTTTCGAGATATGGGGCAGGTGCAAAAAATACTCGTTGCATTTATGGCCGATTATTGCAAAAACTATCAAATTTTCGACAAAAGTGATAGGAATCATTTTTGCAGTTAATAAACTGCTCTTCATTTTCGTCCAAACACGAATTGCGTAAGTGTCATATTTCGGGAGATTATGGCTCTTGAGGGCCATTTTCAGGCCCTTGCGAACATTTTTTAATATTCGAGTTTTTAATATTCTAAAAACACAAAAAAAGGAAACAGTAACAAAATAATATTGCTACAAGTTACTTCTTTCATGTAAACTTTGAATCATGCAAAAATATGCATTTTTACGTGACTTATTTAAAAATTAGTCTGTGCAAAAAATACTCGACGCATTTATGGCCGATTATTGCAAAAACTATCAAATTTTTTACAAAAGTGATAGGTATCATTTTTGCAGCTCATAAACTTCTCTTCATTTTCGTCTAAACACGAATTGCGTAAGTATCATATTTCCGGAGATATTGACCAAATTAGTTGATAAAACGGATTTTCAGGCTCTTGAGGGCCATTTTCAGGCCCTTGCGGACATTTTTTTATATATGATATTTTCAGAGGTTACTGTATACATTAATACCTGCAAATTCAAAAAAAAATTGTGACGGCCCAACCTGATCTTCAGGTTTACACCTTCGTTTACTGTACTATAATTAGAAAAATAGTTTTTAATTCGGTTATTCCAATTATTTAAAAGATTCGAATTATTTAAATAGTTCAAATTATTACAATTGTTTAAATTGTTCGAATAGTTCAAACTATTTAAATGATTCAAACTTTTAAATAGTTTGAATTCTTCGAATAGTTTAAACAATTTGAATAATGCGAATATTCGGTTTAAAATTCGAATCGAATAACTTGTATTCGATTCGCCTCAAAGAATTTGAAAAATCAAATATTCGCACACTCCTATTATTTAAATTTATCATGTGCAAAAAATAATAAAATAATTTTTTCTTCAAGCTTGCTGAAAATACATTTTTCTGACGCACTTTAGCGTGGAAAATTAATGTTTACTTGCGAAAGTGCGAAAAAGTAATATTTTCCGCAAGCTTGTAAAAAAATCTCACTAAAAGTATTTTTTTTCACATTTAACTGCTACTTTTAATCGCGAGCGGGGAAGTATACCTTTCTTCATTTGCTAGGATTAAAACTATTATAAAATAAAACCTAATAGGCATGTTTTGCTTGTTATAATCCAGTTGCCATAGGGAACTAAAAGTTTAACTAAGCCATATGTTTTTTTTCAGAAATCAGTACACTTGCTAAAAGACGACAGACATTCTGTTATTATAACATTTTAGATGACATCTTGTTATTTAAAAGTTGCATTTTATACTTTGCGCCATAGGGGTTTTTAATACGGTGACGGATATAGGATTTTCAAAAAAAATATTTAAAAAATGAGACACCAAATAAATACCAGATGCTATTGGCCTTAGTAAAAAAAATGTTTATTTTAAAATTTGCAAAATAAGGTTTTGATTTCTTTGCAGCGCACCCAAAGAAAACTCTATATTTTCGTAAATTTAATCCAACTTTATTGTCAAATCTCAAATTTCGCTAAGTTATCCATGTTTTTTCTTAAAACCAGAGCCAGTTAAAATTGTTTTATTTAACCATTTTTTTATGCAAATATTTTAAACCCCTCTTATTTAAAAAAAATAAATTTACGAAAAAAAAATACAAGTATAGAATTCGTACTTGAAACTTAGATTTTTCTCTGGGGGCGCCGCAAAAAATATCAACTTTATTTTACGAATAACAAAATGATTTTTTATTCAAAAATGTTCCCCTTAAGTTCAATAGCAACTGTTTTATACAGGGTGTCAAGGATTGTTTTTCCCATTTATTTGTTGAATATTTCCCAAAGTAGTGAGAAAAAGAGCATCTGTGCATTTTATAACTGAGGGTAACGGTTTGGGAAATTAGTACCAATGGAGCTGTTTACTGGTGAACAACGTGCTATATGTGTTAAAGCGTACTACACGAATTAATATTCTTTAGTAACAGTTTGACGTTTATCACCTTTATACATAGATAAAGCACCTTCTGCCAGGTTAATCAGCGTTAATAAATTTCAAAAAGAAGTCACCACTATAAATAAAAAGCCCACTGGTCGACTCAGGACAGTAAGAAATCCTGAAACTGCAGTGGTTTTGAGTTTTAAAAAAATTGTCTGTTTACAACATACTTACGAAAGATTTAAAATTTCACTAGTACAAAATTAAATTGGTACAAGCCTTATGGGTTCAGGATTATCCAGTTCGAACTGCCTTAGCGGATACATTTTTATTAAACAATTTTTAGAAAATTTAATATTATCTTATTAAATGACGAGGTTCACTTTTGTTTAGACGGGTTAGTGAATAAACGGAACTGCCGCTATTGGTTACCTGTCGACTCTAAGGAGAAGCAATAAAAGCCATTGCACGGTATGGGCTAGCGCGAGCGCATTTGGCATTATTGGCACTTATTTTTTTTGGAAATGCCACCAGTGTTACACTTACAGTTACTTCTCAACGATACAGAGACATTTAAGCAATTTTCTTAGACCAGTATTAGTAGTGTGTAAGCTGTTAAAATGATAAAAATTATAAATAAAAATATTTTTACGTTTATAAAATTTACTTCTTATAACTCTAATACACTGTCATTAACTTTGAGCACTCATCTTTCAACTATAATGACTTATAAAACTTTCCAGAAAAAAATCCTTATCTTACGGCAAATTAAAAATCTAGTGTTTACTTTACATTTTTTAAACCACATTTTTTTACTTCTTATAAGGGATTACTTTATAAGCAATTATTTAAAGAACGGTAATATTCTTTGCAATTGAGCTAAAACTAATCGAAAAAAAAATCCCGAATAGAACCTTTCTTACGCGTGACCTTATTTTTTGGCAATTTAATCCTGAATTGCAATTGGCTAGGAGCATCTTAGCTCCGAAATTAACGAATTTAGAAGTACAGGTATTTTGAGACTATTAAGCTTAAAATTAGCACTGAAAACTCAAAATAGCTGTTGGCACGAACAATATAGTGATAAAATAATGGCCAAAATAAAGTTAATTTATTAAAACCCAATTTATAAACGCTGTTGTTATTTGGAGATGATGTGCGTGTAATTTTTAATTTATCGTGTGAATATTGATAATTGATTTATAAGAAACTTAGTTAAAAAAAAAACTTAAAACAGTACTATTACTAGTACTATTGCTTTCTTTGGCCATTTAGACTAGATTTAGTGCTCGACCGACGGTCAGCACTGACATCTGTCAAACGTGGCTATATTAATGGAAATACATGAAGTATATAGCTAATAGACTGCTACCTGCTCTACCATAGTTAATCGTACATTTTTAATGATATACCTGCATTTAACCAATGGTAGCGATAACTCTCTGCCGAGTACTAAATCCAGCCTTAGGCTTACACTCTGACAAGTAAATTTACTTAAATAGTTTACTTTTTAAAGGCAATGTTACCTAAACGTTTACCAAAATATGGTATATATGCAAAGTTGGTTTACAAGTGAAAAAATAAATCAAGAAATAAAATAAAAGTTTGTGCATAAATCGGAGTAAGCAAAAAGTACATCAATGTTATTTTACATAACAATAAACACACCTTATATATTTAAATATTTTGCTTTAAAAACAAATACGATTTTTCTAATCAACAATATAACTTTTATTTAACCCTTATGACTGTCCACAAAGGCTTGTATGAAGAATGCGTACGAGGTTCTGTGAGTGCCGGGTTGTTTAATGTTTCAGCCATTGACTACATAGTTGGAAATGGTTAGCTCCTTAACACTGCGTTATAAAAATCCTTTGCTTTTTATTTATAAATATTTTACAATAAATATTTACTTTAATAAAGACATTTGCAGATATGCCCCAAGTGTACTTATTATCTTAGAAAATACACTTATGGACAAAAATATCGAATAATTTTAAAATTTTCCATAAGACGCAATGATTATTGTCTATACCAAACATATTTATATTTTCAACTAGAAATTATCAAACAAGTTGACTAAAATGTAAAGTGTAAAGAGAGGAAAATCTCACAGTTTTGTATTATTAAAACTTTGTTGTGTTACTGATAAACCTCACAGAGTGTAGAAAGTTTTTAAGAAAAGGAATGCAATAGTAATTAAATGGCACATTTTATTGTATATGCTTTAAAAAAATATATGTTTACTTTTTTTTTGTTTAATAATCATGTTTTCGAGTTTGATATTAAAACATTATTTTAAAATTAAAAAATTACTATATTGGATATATTTATCCTTAATAATTTTGAATATATGGGCATCTCAATATGTAGAATTAAAATGATGATCGTCAATGATTTTTTTGTTTTCTTAAATAATAAAAGACGTAAAAAATACTACTAGTTTGGTAATATAAACAATTTTGTATTTTGACTAATAACAAACCAATGACGGACACTGAAATTGGATAACCTGTATAATTTAAAAAGTTAAATTTATGAACACAATCATGTCTGGTTTTAGGTTTAATTTTTATTGTTTACATTTCATAGTCTTTATCTATGTTGTTGCATACATTACATAAATAATTTTTAAAATTTATTTTTTAAACTAAAAGTGCTGTTTATTGGTTGCCTGATTCTATTAAACTTTTTGTTAACTTATATGGACAATTAAAAATTAAAAAATCATTAATAGACCAAACAATTTTTTTCTACTAATGGTCAAATAAATGTATATAGGCTAATTATAAATACATATTTTACTTCATGTTGATTTTTAAATTTAAAAAAGTATATACAGTATTGTTAAGAAAATATTTCTTAAATGGTCTTGTCGTTGATCCTTTCAGCTCTAGTACTTTAAGTACTTCTGAAAAAGCCCTCACAAGGTAAAAAAAACATAGTGAAATACTCTAATAAGCTTTGAAATATTAAGAAGCAATTTTATTTTATTTATTCATAATAACGCATATTAAAAAATATCATACGCCTAAGTCCACTTTATTTTTCATATTTTTCTTAGCCAACTTTTTAATTTAATTTTCATACCATGGAAGTGCATAAGAAATAACTAGTCCGTCATCTTGTGCGATCCGCCATATTGGATTTAGAATAATATCAAGTACATAACCATGCATATTTATCCAAAATAAACGTAAAAAAACCAAACGTAAATAAAATTTTAGCTTAACCGGTACTTCCAAATCTAGTTACAAGTTTTGATTCGAAAAAACATATATACATACATACAACCAATATTGCAAGTTTATTAGGAATGGGTTACCTAAGAAATTATGGTTAAGGCCATAATTATTATTTTTTTAAATATATATCTTTTATACTTTCTGTTTAATGCCAATTTTTAATGTTTTTCATTCTACAGGAAATTGCTAATATACCACTTCGTTAATTTTATGGATAAAGCCTTTGGAAATTTTTGAAATTTAAAATTAAAAAATTATTAAAGTGTTTATGCATAAAATTTGTGGCGAGCTGGTGTAGTGGCAGCGTACCCGCCTCTCAGTCGGGAAACGTCCCAAATAATCCTAAATTAAAAAGCGTTATATTTACCAAAGGGGACCAACAACTGTCCTCGGCCCCTCTCGGCTTGCCTGTCTCCCTGAGTCCTGAATAAGGAAAACTGGGAGAAATTAAATATGTATATAGTATTGTAAATATAATGTTCCTGTAAATATTTTAAGTTATGAATAAAGCGATATTTTGAGTTGAGTTGGAGTACCCGCCTCTCAGCCGTGAAGACCCGGGTTCGATTCCCGCACAGTCCAATGTACTTTTTCATGGCTCGTCACCTCACAAAAGGCAATGGCAAACCACTGTGTAGTATTTTTGCCTAGTAAACCCTGTTACATATGCTTTGGAAGGCACGTTAGGCCGGTGGTCCCGCATATCTGTGTAAATTGGTACGCAACACAGATATGTGCGAGAAGGCGCCTTTGCTCTGCATAGAGTATTTCACATTAAGAAGATCCAGAAAATTAAAAAAAACTTAGTAGTATATTAGTGAAGTCCTGTACAATAAAAAAAAAAACAAAAATTAACATTATAGAGGGAGTACCAAAAATGTTTTATTTATTTATTTTTTTTTTGTTAATCATAGCCTTGGTCATAATTTTTAAGGCAACCTATTGGCGATACCTTTATTTACATATTATATTTAATAATTTTTTTTTCCGGTTGGCTCTATATTATAAGCCTTTTTTTGTAGGTCTTCCATAAATTTTCAAAAAGAAAAACTTCGTTAAAACTTTGTGACCAAATTCGTTTTGGCGTGAACTACAACTTTTTCATTTTTAAAAATTCCAAGAATTGGGGCGTTTTTGATGTAGTATGCGACAAATATGTTCAGGGCGTAGATTAGAGCAAAAGTCCTAAGTTTTTGTTGAGCAAGTATAACCATAACATTTTACCATTATCCATAGAGCAACTGTGCAAAAACCAGATGTTTATTTATAAATTGAAAATATATATATAATATATATATATATATATATATATATATATATATATATATATATATATATATATATATATATATATATATATATATATATATATATATATATATATATATATATAAAGTCAAATAACCTATATATCGCTAAATTGACATATTTGACTTAATGTCACATCTAAAACGTCCCTATTTTTAGAATTTTTAAATAAAAAAATTGCATATTACGCCAAAATAAATCTACTGACAAAGGTTTAAAGAAATAATATTTATTTTAAAATTTAAAGTCAGGGTTGATGCTTATTAGTAAGAAAAATAAATATTTGCATTTAAAAAGCTCTAAAAATAATACGGTTAACTTTTTTCGTTAATTCGATAAATAGCATCATTATTTTGCTCGATTTCAAAAGAAAATATCACGCCAAATCAAAAATAAAGATAAAAATGAGAGGTCTTATAAAAATAATTGGATCATAAAAGCCAGAAATTCGATATGTCGGGGTTGTTATCTAGCGGTCGTCAGATCTAATACGACGAGTTATTGTGTCGACCTAAAACTGAGGGTTGACCTGAGGTTCCTTGGGGATAAGTCTGGGGGCACTTTCAATAACAAATCGACAGTGAATTTATTATTCCTATATAGGCCAAGAGGTAATGGGAGATAATAGTGCTTGAACATAAAAAGAAAATTAACTGGAATATAAAGTATTTTTCGTTGCGGCATTTTTATCACTTAAATAGAAGAAAACTGTCCTTGTTTATGTTTAACAAAGAGTTACTAATGTATTTTAAAACAAGTTTTATTTTAAAACAGTCCACAATGGCTTACAACTTAAGTACTAATGTACCGTGGGTGGCTTATGTAACGTCAAAGACACTCTCTTAACATTAGTCTTAAAAATGTAAAGGTGGTTCTTTTTAAACAAACCTATTGATTTATTAAAAGATACAAAAAAAGAAATCAGAAAAGAAAAAAAGTTTTTCCGTAAGAGTCGGATCATTAATAGGGCGAACGGTTTTCTTTGGAAGAAACGGCAAAAGCTGTGGTAGATACCATTTCCTAACTTTAAAAAACAATTTTCCAATGAAGCTCTGATTTGTAATACATACAGAGTCTACAGATTAGAGAGAAGAAATACTTTCTGGCCCTACAAGAAAAGACCAGGCTTTTTAAAATCTGCTGCGGCTGTAGATATGAGTTTATGACAATTAAAGTTATTTTCGAAAGTAATGCACCTGTGTTCTGCATAACCGGGCAACTCATATGTATTGAATGAATATTAGGAAACTTGTTTTTCTTTAGCAAGCATGCTAGTGTTTTTGGGGTAAAACACAGAGTTTTTTGCGCCTTAGTCCAATATTAATTCAAGATCCTGTAAAATATATATCTGCATTTCCTCGGGCTTCTTTTTCGTCAGCAAAACCTTTGATTGAAGTAATTAATGAATTAAATAGATCGTTGATTGAAGTAGAAATAAAGTTAGTATTCTGGGCTATCCCAGTATTATCCTCTTAAGGTGTAAAGCCGTAGGGCTTATTGCTACTACTGCAATAGATTAAAACAGTTTATTTATATATATAATATATATAAATATATATATATATATATATATATATATATATATATATATATATATATATATATATATATATATATATATATATATATATATATATTATATATATATTTATATATGATATATATCAAATTTAATCGAAATGATCGAAGAGAGTTTAAGATTTCTTTCTTTTTGATTTTATGTTATGGAATGTATTTTGAAACCAAGAATAATACAAAACAATTAAATTGGTCAAACAATGTATATTTACATTAAATACCTACATACAAAATTTAATTTTGAGAAGATCCGGTATAAGCTTAACCTTTTTCATGCCTTATAGTATTTTAAAAATACAAACCTTTTATCCTAGGTAAAATGCTATTTTATTTTATTTTAATAAAACAATACAGTATGTAAGATACTATTTATTTACTTCACACTTAAATAAAACATCATTACTTCTACTTGTATCTCACATGTATATTATTTTATTATATAGGATTTTCTAGCACATATCTTTAGATTGTAAAGTTTCCTAAAATAGTAAGAAATAATAATTGATCCAATATGAATTGCAGGGTAAACGTAAAACTCGCCATAATTGACATGCTGTTTGTAATCTTTCGAGTTGGAATATCATTTCACCACCAAGTATTATCATCTGGTAGTAAATGTCCTTAAGGAACTTCGTAATTCCTTATGATATTGTTTGCTAAATTATTCCATCTACATACTAATTCTTCTTGTAAAACTATTACATAGAAACCTAAAAATCCAAACATTAGTAAACAAAGTCGTATTTTTTGGTAACCTGAATCTTAACGTAAACAGAAAATGTAGCAGTTACCTGATTTATCTTGTGTTCGATTATTATTTAAAATTTCTTCAGGCTTGTGAATAAATTGTGTAAAATTTCTTAGTTATTTTGTATATAACAGCTGATGTCACCGGTATCTTTTGCTAAACGTCAAAATCTTCAAGGTCAAATTATCCGGTAGCGATTTTAACTTAGAACCAGTGTCACTCAAGGGCATGTGCCGACCCTAAAAGTGTTTAGAGTATCCGCTGCGCTGGTGGAATCAAAGCGAAACATTTGCGAATGGAATACGACTATTGGCAGGTCCAGCAAAAGTCAAAGGTCGGGGAGAAAAGTCACTTTTGAATGGTCACCATGGTCATCCATAAAATTTAAGACCATCCTGTTATTTAATCCAAATTAAAGATGTTATTAAGTAAGAATCCATAATAGTGTGTACGGAGGCTTTATTAATTATGGTTATTTTTTGATTATTATATCCCTTAAGAAAAGAGGTATGTATCAAGCAAGGAGGATTTTTTTTTGTCGTTACCAGATCACGTTTTGGTGCTTAAGTTGAAATATTTATTTCTAGGGTCCTCCGGGGATTCTAGATCTAATAAAAATGCTTACACAATAAGGATTTGGTTCGTCTGTGATTTTTTAAATGAGACTTTAATTCTGAGTCATTCCAACATCTCGAAGCCTTGTTATATGTTTTTAGGATCTTACTGCTTTTAGAGAAACCAGTAGAAGCCTAGAAGGATATTTGCAGTGCAAAGTAGAAACAGAATTAAGGCTAGTTTATTCCATTTATTATTTAAAATCAATGCTAACTTTTCTTATTAAACTAGTTTACTTTTAAAACAATGTAAAGGGGCCAAATTGGTATCTAACTGTATAATTTTAATTTACTTTACAGTGCGCAAAAGAGAATTCATGAATTTCCTTACATTGTAATAATTCCCTTCTTAATAGTTAGATTTTTTTTAACCCATTTAAAATTTAAAATACCAATTTTCACTTACTTAAGCTGTAACCTTTAATGGACTTTTGTAAATAATCTGTAAAATATGTATTTAAAAATGTAAATAATTTGTTATATATATTTAAGGGCAAGGTATTCAAAAAAATAAGATATTAGGTTTAAAAAATAAATATTCGTTCAAGGGTGCAAGAATTTATCAGTTGGTTTCTGATTTTTCCAAAAGAACAAATAGTCAAGGAAAATCAGTTGCGTCCAAAAGTTTACAACTACTACTTTTAGCAAATATTAAACAATACGACAAGATAAAGCCCAATCACGAACCTACGACCAATTCCCGACTTAAAACTAGCCGGAGTCTTTGGCATACCTATGGGCAAACAAAACAGCAAATCAATTAATGCCATAGCCTTTGGCCAATATTCGAAGAATTTTACCAATATAAATATAATTACATCCTTAATGGACCTCTATGTGCCACTTTTTGTATTTCTCTTAACGTTTGATTGTTTTTATTACAAACATAAAATATGTTATTTAATATCTTAAAAAGAAAATGGTGACTCACTTGTCACTTATATTAATAAGTTTGGTTGATTTATTAAAAGTTCATAGAATTAGTTGATTTTGTGCAATTTGCTAATGTACATAGCTGTACCCTGAGATCTAGGCCAAAGCGGTCTCTTCTTGCATGTCTGGCAATAGCTAAAAAAATATATGTTTCCCAAATCAATTCATCACAATAAAATGAAATATATCAATTAAAAATAATTTTACTTTTATTTTAATAATTTAAAGCATCATGGAAATAAAATGTATGTGAAAGCTATCAAATAGCTTTTCGTCGTCGAATTTAAACTTTTATTTTCACGTTTGGATTTAGGTTTTTAGGGTACAAATATTTGATTTGGTCTTATTCCACAAAAAGGTAATTTTAGATAATTGATACTAATCGAAAAAATTCCGAAAGAAACGTTTTTAAGTGTTATTTCTGACGCGTGATGTCATTTTCTTTAGCGAGTTTAATCTCCATTTGCTATTGGCTGGGATAATCTTGCCAAAGAAATGAATTTAAAAGCAAGACCATTTTCAAGACCATTAAGCTTAGAATTTGCGCTTAGCATTTCGATCCACACTTAACACGAACCAGTAATTTAGTTTGATTAAATTCATTTAGGTATAAATACATTGTTGCAACATCAATATGTGTGTACAGTGACAATTGATCCTTACGAATTAGCAGATCGTCCAAATAACTTAAAAATATCTTTAAAATTAGAATAAAATTTGTTAAATTGGTTAAAATTTTGCACAAAGATTTTTAGCATGCCAATAAACTCTTAATAGATCCAAAATGCGACAACATTTCACCGGACTAAGTGACAGTAAAAGAGGGTTATTTGGGTTAGTAAATCTAGTATTCGCTTTTAGATCTAGGACATCGTCACGTCGTCAAAGCCAAGCAAACTGAGGACCAAGAGAGTAAAAGGCTTGTATACATTTCCATTTTTTTTAAGGAAATCGTGAAGTCAGTGGTCACAATGGAAAGGGAAGATTACTCCGTAGAGCTTCTTGAGCAACGATGAGTAATTCTACGTAGTAGTAGTAGTAGTTCCCGTCATCACTACCCGTGAGGCACTCCTTTCTGAGGCATACTCCGTATGTCTACCGATACGTGGTGGGCGCATCCCCCAGCTCACCGCACCGGGTGCTTCGTAGCAGTTCCATTGATTGTTCCAAACACCGTATACCGTATACAAGCCTTTCGTCCTCTTGGACTCATCAGTCATCACTCATGACTCTCTTGGTCCTCAGTTTGCTTGGCTTTGACGACGTGACGATGTCCTAGATCAAAAAGGTCCCCCAGACTCTTTAGATTCTTCCAATTGCAGATCTTTGCAGTGGGGAAAGAGGTAGTGGATGTAATTCCACTCCTCGAGGTTTCAGCTTACTTATACCTTAGTAGTCGCTTGTCTAGTAAGGTAACATAGAGACTATGTTTAGGTCCCTTTCAGTCAGTCGTTTAAAGGTCAAGCCAAGAATAAATGGTTAGAAGCATCTGAAACAAACACAAGTAAGTTTTTGAGGTCGCTGAATTCAAATATGGTATTCGCTTTACCATGCAAGGTTACCTAGTGATCCTATTAGGGTCGTTCGGGTTTTGCATGATGTTGTTACCGCTCGTAGCTTTACTCAAAATTAACGGCATGAACGTGCCGGTTGTCTGACTCTATGTGTATTTGGTGTGTTTATGTTTGTGTTTGTGTCAGTGTTCTTGATGGATGTTAGAAAAGTGTATATTGTTCGTAATGTGTAAAATTGTAATCAAACACCTACCTACTACTATTTTTTGAGTTGTTTCCAATTATTTATTCTTGGCTGGACCTTAGAAGAACTTTGAAATGATCCTGTTTAGTAAACATATTAATCAAATTCACCCCAAAAATGTATTTGTGTTCAGTGTTTTTTCAAGATTTTTATAACCATTTGTTTCTGATTTGGCCTTTAAATGGTCTTAAAAAGACCTCGAAATGACACCTTAGTGACTTCGTATGGACAAGCGAATACCATGTTCGGATTTAGAAACCTCAAAAAACCCCTCGTATATGAATATTATTAATATAAGCCTGGCGATACTATACAAAGAAAAACTTTAAAAAGCCCAATTTAAGGTCTGATATCTCAAAAACTACCTATACCCAGATTTTGGGTTAATTGAGACCTTTAATCAACATGCTAAAAATTATTTTTTTGCAAAATTTTAGCCAATTGGACGATTTTTTTTTCATTGGTTCTATGCAGGTTTTTTTTAAGTGAATAAAATTTAAATAATTTATTGTTTAACTTAAACGGTAAGTCTATGTCTTTTTTACTTACGTAAAACTAAGCATTACCACCAATTATCAAAAAAAACCTTGCCAGAAACGATAAAATATTTTTTTAATAAGGTTGAATCTAAAGATGTTTCTAATATTCAACATGAAACTATTACTTCGGCCTTAACCTTATGTCTTTAATGTATTCTTAAACTAACCTCCACCACTGTCATTGTGCTTTATATTTTTAGAAATCAAACATTGGACTTCTCTTCGTAAAATAAATTTTCTCTAAACCAGTTTTGTTTTATAAGTTTACTTTATTAACACCAACTGTCCGCCAGTTCTGATGGTTAGCTCGGCAAAATCATATTGAATTTGGGGCTTTACGCTCCAATTTTTCTTTCGAATTTACACTTTGATTCGTTTTATAGACAAGAAATTTATTTTTCTGTTTCGTACCAAAACACAAAATCAATTCTAGCTGTTACAACAAGTCTTTTTATTAAATTTTTTAGAGATTTCTTGCATTTTGTGTTGTATTAATTATTATGAATAGCTTTATTGGCAGCTAAGTATAAATAAAAAAAGTCTTCGTTGGGTACACGTCAAAAAAAAACAAAGGGACCGCTTCAGTCCTGGTCTAGGGTATAGAGACTAAGTCTGTTTAAACCTATTGACTCCTCTAAACTAGCAAATCATTTGAAACATCAAAAACACTATTCAAAAAGCTCCAAGAAAGCCCCAAAAAATCTAAACCATTATGTGGTAAGTCTGCCACCGGGTTTAAAATAAAAATAAAGTATAAAAACTTAGCTTAAAATTAAATAATAATTAAAACTAAAGTGTTAATAAAAAATTATGGATATTTTAAAATTTCCCTAAGAATTTTTGACGTAAAGTCATATGACATTTCTGTTTTAGGTGATCTGCTAGTTCAGAGAGTTACACAGGTTTAAGCAGGCTCAGGCTTTGTACTGCGGGACTAGGACTGATGCGGTCCCATCGTTTCTTTTGGCGTGTACCCAACGAAAACTTTTTAGTAAATGAATCCGCCACAACAATACAGAATGTATTAGCTTAGGATAAAATTAGCTAATTATGCCAAAATACTTGCAATATGGTTATTTATAACTTTTTAAATAGTTTTGGTTTAGGGCAACATAAGACAAAAAAAAATTATAAAACTCCTTTTGGAATATTTCATTTCTCTCTCTCTCTCTCTCTCTCTCTCTCTCTCTCTCTCTCTCTCTCTTCTCTCTTCTCTCTCTCTCTCTCTCTCTCTCTCTCTCTCTCTCTCTCTCTCTCTCTCTCTCTCTCTCTCTCTCTCTCTCTCTCTCTCTCTCTCTCTCTCTCTCTCTCTCTCTCTCTCTCTCTCTCTCTCTCTCTCTGTCTCTCTTTCTCTGTCATCAGGCTTGTATTACATTCAAATTCGACCCTTGCCGTTCGACGATACAAAGTGGGTTAAATTGCGGCAAAGTGGCGCAAAAACTAACAATAGTTTTAAAGTTCCGAGTATTTTCGATATCAGAGAGAAACCAAAAGTTTAAAAAATCTCCTTATTTTTGTGCCTAACTATATTTTAAAATAGTTTGCACATTACGTTGCCATTTTTTACGCTATTTTATAGCTCTTTCATATTTTATATCCGACGTTTCATCACTCAAAAACTATCATCAACTTTATTTTTTTATCCTTATTCTGATTTTAACAATGCAGTATATGTCATACTTAAAAGCTAGTAACCTTATTTATGTCAAAAAATTAATATCGTCTTGGATAGATTCTGGCATTTTTTTTGTTTTACTTACTTAAAAGCTAGTAACCATATTTATGTCAAAAAATTAATATCGTCTTGGATAGATTCTGGCATATTTTTTTTGTTTTCTTTAAAGAAAATGTATGTGTATAATATTATTTTGATTATTAAAAACAGTACAAAAAAATAGAAAATAATTTAAATATATTTATCTACGACCTGCAAGATAAGTGATTATTATGTAACTCATTTTAGCATATTTGCGTTGCATAATAAGTCTTATTACCGTGCTAGTGCGGTAATAAACCATAGCGCGTTCATAGCCGCAGTAGTGCGATAAATGCCACTGCTTTTATTATAGTTACCTAAAGTCCTCATTCTTGTTGTTTTCGGTGATCATTTCGCAGATGAGGACGACGAATATATATAAAAAATTTAAAAATGGTGTTTTTGCTTTTTTTGTGTAAATAGAAATTTGGCTAAATTAGGTTTTCTTTTATTAAAACCTTATTCTCCTTAAAAAAAAAAGACTTATTGACCAATGGACCTTATTCACGTTTGTCAATTTCTTAAATGTAACCAGGACATACCTAGTAATCATAAAATAATTGATTTTGAAAGTGAATGAAATTGATACCTAGTAGGGCACCAGCGCGCACTTAGAATAATGTTTTTACCTTTTAAGCAAATAGTTAAAAAATTCCATTTTTTAACAGGAATTATTATACGTATTTATGGGAAATTTTGTCTTCTATAATTTAGTGTATTACAGTTATCATGAAAAAACACTTATTTTCAAGTTATAGTTAAAAAACTCAAAAAAGTGACGAAAATATGAGGTTTTTTGCAATTTAGTTGTAAAGCTCATGTCTGGCAAGGTGGCAAACCTTAGATTCGGATTTAGCAGCCTAAAAAACATAAAGAACCGATGAGAAAAAACTTCTTTATTTTTTTCCTGCAAACGCCGTTTCTAAACCTTGGATGACTGAAGTAATAATAATTGGGCCATTTCTGGTTTTCTGCAAGTCCCAGCAATGCCAATGATCAGCCCAACCTGCAACAAAAAAAATAAACCTAAGTATAGTACGCTTAAAGTCACTACAACTTTAAACTGCTTTCAACAACTTCTTTTTTGCAGAATTTTTTTTTAAATATAAAAACTCTAGATTCTTACCCTAATAAGCAAAAATTTCTCATCATCGACTGTGGCAAGGAACTGAGCAATTTCAAATTTTGACAATGTCTTGCTTTTCTTCGGCCTATATCGTTCGCTTTGTCGTTTTAGGAGTGCGAACTTGCTGAACTAAGCAATTGCTAGTCGACACCTAACATCGTTAATTTTTGTGAATTTTCAGAATTTGTCTGTTAGTGGTAAAATGTTTCTTACACGCGAAAATTTTCGCGCTATGATTTAATATAATTTTAAAAGTGCTCAAAGCAGTGAAAGACTCCGAGGTGTTTATGGTGATAAAGCTTCAAGGAAAAGTGTGTACAACTGGTTCAGCAATTTTAAGTTCGAACTAATTTGTTTGAGTAACGAATTGCGTAAGAGGCTGCCAATTTCTGCTGTCGCTGAAGAAAACAAAGCTACTGTTCGACAAATGTTAAAAAAAGACAATCGTTTAACATATTAAATTATTCAAGGTTCTTTGGGGTTTGACCAAGGAAGTTAAAAGGTGTATGGAAGCCCAAAACTGTAGAACAAAATTGTCCAGGCGTGCAGGCCAGCGGGAATAGGGGGATTGGCCCCGCGGAGCTTGCGCAATGAATAGTAGGTCAGAGCCGGACTTCCAAAATTCTTTGTTACTATCTATAAAGTTGACATCATCAAATGCCAAATTCAAGCATTTACTGTTTTTTTTTTATTTTTGCATAAAATTGTTGGGTATTAAACAATACTACCATAGAATATTTAAAATTATTGTGTAATATTGGATTTTATATCATCTGATATAATATGGAAAGAATACCTTACAGCCTTTTAATTAAATGGTCGATATTTTTGTACGTTTTGTATTTTTACCAAAAATCTTTGTACTTAAATAAATAAAAACACGATTTTTTAAAATAAATTTCAAACATTGTATGATAATTTCATGTACTTATAACCGATTTTGTGATAAAAGAAGGGCAAGATAGTGTAAATGAGTTTAATCTAATCCTAAAATTCTGGTTGTACATTAAAAAGTGAAAATTTTTATAACTGCTTTTTAGGCATATACTTTTCACTAATAACAAACATTCATAAGACAGAATAACAGTGGTTAAAAATGTTTAGTAACATTTGCTACCTAGGTATCCATTGTAACAGTATCCGTTAAATATCATGTGTCTATAGTATGACGAGCTTAAAAAGTTGATAATGTAAGTTTAAGAAACCAAAAATCTAATTTGTTTTTAAACAAATACAGAAAAAGCAAAAAGGAACTTTAACATAAAATTGTACTTTCTTTCATTCAATTAGAGGGACCTGTATATATTAAAATTTGCCTGGTCTGCCCAGTAATTAATAATTTTGATTCTTTAAAAGAATGTACTAAATTATTAAATGTAAACCTTTTTTTTTTAATAATCCACAGAAATACACAAACATTGTGGAAATCATCTAAAAGATAGTTAAGATTGCCTTACTTTTCTCACTGCTATTTCCTATGAAATTTTCATTATTCTATTATTCATACCTAACGTTACGTCTCATAAGAAGCACCTAATTTAAATATAAGAAATACTTACCTAAAATAAAGAATGCGGGGTATGTTACCCTTGGATTTGCAAGACAAAACCATACAACCTCTAATTATTTTGTTACGATAATATAAGTAACAAACAATAAACTCAAAATTATAGTCACAATTTAATAAACACTTATCACTAAAATAAGGTTCTTATCAATCCAAAAAATTTCTGCAACCACAAAATATAGGTACTCACACAAAGCAAAACAATTGAAACTAATACGGCGCAAAGGGCACAAACCACAACGAAAATGACGAATGATGAGACGACGACGGTTGACGATACAGCGCCACCAAAAACGGTACTACGGCTCTCATAAAAGTATAATGTGTTGCCTAACTACACACTGATTAATCAGTGTGTAAGTGGGGGAACATTTCGTGGAATTTTGTTATTGCGCAGAATCGGCGGGGCCAACTCTGACAGTTATTTTCATACTGGGCTGGACATTTTTTGATCGAATGGGCCATAGCATTAGGCTTCCATACACCTTTAAACTTCCTTGGAATTGACTGCAATCGAACAGCTCTTGCACCATCATCGCGAAGTTAGAAAAGTTTGTTGTCGTTGGGTTTTCCATAATTTAACCGCTCAAAACCTACATCGCGTCATCGCACACAAATTCTAATAATATACGACAATGGTAGATCAAATGTTGCTTTTGACATTATCACTGGTGACAAAACATGGATTTATGCCTTTAAGCCAGTCGGCTCAATGGCTGTTTTTAACTGACTCCAAATCCGGTTAGACAGTCCCGCAGTGTTGGGAAAAAGATGATTGTGTGTTATTTTTTGGAAAAAGGAAGCCAACCACAACGGTTTCTTTAAAAGATCAACGGAAAGTTAATGCTTGTTGGTACACCACAGTCTGTTTGCCTTAAATGCTGGAAAAAGTTTGATTAGTGCGTTTTACACCACGACGATGCCACGTCCCGTACGGCACTGCAAACAAATCGATTTTTAGAGCAGTTGAAGGTGAACTAATTGAAACATCCATCTTACAGCCTCGACTTATCACCATGGAACTTCTTTTTGTTTTCCAAACTTAAAACTAAAATGCGTGGTCAGCGTTTTGAAAATTTAAATGAATAAATGTGTTAAGTTAAAGAAAGAATACAGAGTGTTTCCTAACTATGGTACAAAACTTCAGAGAGTGATTGGCTAGGTCATTTTAAGAAAAAAAGTGTCGATATGTCCGGAGTTGCTTTGTTTCTGAGATACAGGGCGTTGAAGTTTAAAGAAAAAAACGGTATTTATAAAATATCATAAATATCCTAAAACCGATTTGGTCGAAATTTGGTGCAGTTATTTGAAGTAATAAGGTGCTTATTTAGCTCTAACTAGATTGAAATTATTAGCTCCAGTGGCGTCTCAGTGGGCACCACAGCCATATTATTGACGAAAAAAAGTACACCAATTAATTTTTTTATAGTTTTTATATTTTTTAAGATTAAGCAACTAAAAATACAACTTTTTACTTTCCTGTGTTTTCTTCATATCTAGCTTCGTTTTCGAGAAAAACCACATTAACTCATTCTAACAGCTATCCATGGACAACATAAAATAAAAACCAAAAATAAAAAATAAACAATTTTGACCTTAAAGTAAATGAGCAAAATGTCCACCTTCTCATAAAATACGGGACTGCAATCCATTTGTCATTGAGTGTCTGACACTTAAAAAAACGATATTTAAATATCATAAATATCCTTAAACGATTTGGTGAACCAATTACTTTTTTTTGTAGTTTTTTTTAGATGAAGCAACCTCATATCTTGTTTACTATGAAAATAAACATTTTACTTGTACGACTTTTATTATCACATTTTGGCATACCAATTATCAAAATTTTGGAAACCAATTTTATTACCCGGTTTTAACCGCCAATTTATTCAGTAAATTGTAATGCCCCCTTGGGCAAAAATAAAAATAATTTTCTAATAAAGGTAAAAAAAATTAAATTTTTTAATTGAAAGGTCGGAAAAATAAAATAATTGTTACAAAATTCCTACCAAATTGGTGGATGTGCCTTTTAAACCAAAATTTAATAAGATTTTAAATTATTGGAAGAATATATGACAATGTTAAACTAAATTTGACTTGCATACAGATTTACAGTTACTAAACCAAAAAGCTGGACAATTAATAACCGTCAACAATATAACCCTATATATAACAAAGTCACCTTCTAGTATGTTACCCACATATACGTAAGGCCATAAGTTGCCTTTAAAACTTTTTTATAGGCACTTACAAATTAAACAAAAAAATAATAAAATGAAGCAGAATTACTTATGGAAGTTACAGCAAAATATCTGAGAGCACTAAGGCTTAAACAAAAATATATATCCGGTCAAGGGTTAAACAAAAAACAATGTCAGTAAATCTATCTAATTAATCTTCAATGATCAAATTCAATATTTATAATTAAACCGTATAAGATTATTACCAAATGATTAGCACAAATCTTATACCTCCTACCACAGATTGATATACAACACTCGTACCTTCCATGTATATGATTACAACTCATAGTACCAACTGTCCCTATCAACTGATTTCTACTAACAGTCTTATATGTAAGGCCATAAGTTGCATTTAAAACTTTTTATCAGGCTCTTACAAATTAAAAAAATAATAAATGAAGCAGAATGACGTTATGGAAGTTACAGCAAAATGTCTGAGAGCTCTAAGGCTTAAACAAAAAATATATCCGGTCAAGGGTTAAATAAAAAACAATGTCAGTAAATCTAATTAATCTTCAATGATCAAATTCGATATTCATAATTAAACCGTATAAAATTATTACCACATGATTAGCAATAAATCTTATACCTCCCTACCATTGGTTGGATATACAACACTCGTACTGTGTATATGATTACAACTCACAAGTACCAACTGTTCCTACCAATTTGTTTCCCAATAGAATAGTGTTAAAAGTAAGTGACTATATACCCCTAAGGTATAACATAATAATAAATGTTCTTTCGATAACCTTTAAAGCTTTAAAAGTGCACATGTGTATACTTATGTCCAAATTCCAGTCTTAGGATTTTAGTGAAGGTACCGAGAAAATAATGTGTTAATGCCTGTTAACTCAGACAGAGAAGATATTAAGCAACATCAAGCTATTCAAATGATTAGCAGGTGTTTTCAATAAAAATTTTAGTTCAAATCTGGGGCTAGACTAACAACATCACATTATCTTAAGTCAATGTAATATCATTAATCTACAAAATTTTCTTAAACTTAAGACTTAGCTGTGATTTTCCTGTTATTATGGAAGCAAGTGGTTGTGCCTTAGAAACGGTAGTCTAGCTGTCAGTCATCAGCAACTAATGTCGGCAACTTGGGTTTGTCACTTGAATCTCCAACATAAGGCATTGGATTAAATCCATTAACTCGAACTGGAACTAGGCATAAGCAGCATTGACCGGAACACAAAATCAAGTCGAAGAAATAAAGCAGGAATAGAAAAGAAAAGAACAGAGAGAAAGAAGAAAGAACCCTTTTCCACAAACTTAACGAGCCACTATCGCCCCTTTATAAGACATTAGCGAAGAAAAAGGGTTCCATGTTTCCACGTGGTATAATCCTTTCTTAAGAAGACATAAATTTCCCAAAATTTACGGATATCGTGACATTTCACTCCAAAACAACGTACTACAATTAGCACAAACAAACGGGAAATTTACTTAGGCATTTGTTCAACAATCCCCAAAACAAGGGTTGAAAAATTAACTTTTAGGAACATTACCTTCACGTGGGCTATCTTTGGTAGTCAGCAGGATAGAGAGAGAGCTTCCCAAGCTATTTCACACCAGCAGCGTTTTCTATCCAGGTTAACCTTGGCGGTACCAACCCCCTTCTTGATACAATTCTACCAATCACACACGACCCATGCTGGTTCGTTGCCATAGATCAAAATAAACAGTTTTTCGTTTCTGATCTATTTCAAACGTCAAAACATTAACCTCCAAAAATAATAAACAAAAGCATAAAAATTTAGCTTAATAAAAAAGTAATTCACGTTAATCTAGGAAAACAAAAAGGCAATCAATAATAGGTCATTAACCTCTGAGAGAAAATAAAATCAATAAAACCCCTCAAAATATAAACTAAAGTGGAAACAATTTAAACTATCCCTTGCGCTCCAGACAACAGACAATTTTAAGCAAAAAGAAAAACAAAATGATGGGCTACAACTGCTTCCTTATTTTAAGGTATTTACATACAAAGGTATTTATACATAAAATAATGCATATAGAATACAAATAATATTGTTACGTTGAATTTTGCAACGTAAATAACTCCACCCTTTTTCCCTTTCAAAAAAGAAATGAAATTTCTTTTGAGGAGAACAAAATTACTCTAACAATTTCGAACAATTAACATACACCGTTAATCGTCCCCACTTGGATTTGGCTTCAAATCCTTCGCACGCCAATAACCAATTGACACACCATTTTCATCTTCTAACTCGTAGGTACAATATCCTTACTTTCTACGAACCCTAAACGGTCCACTAAATTTTCCTTGCCAATTTCGCAGCAAAATAATTTGCAGCATCAGAAAGGACATAGTGTCTTTTCCATACAAATTCACCGACGCTATACGAAACGTGACGTCTTCTGCAGATTATACTGCTCGCGACCTATCATTCGCCTTCCGTAAATTGTTCCTTTTTACGAAAACTCTAAGTTTTCGCAGGTTGTTTACCCTATCACCCAGTTGGGCAACTTCATTGTCCTCTGACAATTTAATACCATATTCATCACCATGGGTAACCATTTTCTGACCAAAATTCACAAAATAAGGACTTGAACCAGTAACTTCATGGCGAGCACTTCTGTAAGCGCATCCCAATTTGCAAAAACTCATCCTAATTTACGGCATTCTCCTCAACATATGCCGATAACATACTTTTTAACACACGATTTACCCTCTCGGTCGGATTGCAGTGCGGAGAATAATTTGGATTGAAAATGATTTTGGCCCCATATGTATTACAAAGTTTCATGAACTCACGACTTCGGAACTGAACTCCGTTGTCACAACGTAAATGTAAGGGTACGCCCAAAAACCATAAATATTTGCTCTTTAATGATCTTAATTACTGCCGCTCCTGTAGCTCGACGCTGGTAAAAACAAACTAAATTTGCTAAAATTATCGGTTACAACCAATATATATTGATGTCCATGAGATGTTCTTGGAAGTGGTCGACAGATATCAGTACTAATTACCTGCCAACACTTAGTAATTTCCAACTGTTTACCCATGAGACCTGCAGGTTTCTTCTGCTCAGGTTTCGTCCTAAGACAAGTGCGACATTTCCTTATATACCTAGAAATATCACTTTCATACCAGGCCAGTAAAATAATCTTGCTATTCGGTGCAATGCCTTATAAATACCCAAATGACCAGCAGTTGGGTCATCATGAAATTTCCGTAGGATATCAGATCTCGACTCCTTTGGAATAACTAACTTCCAAAAATCAGAATTTCCACGTAACTCTGGAAAATTCGACCCACATATTTATAAATCTTCCACCTTCAACTCGCCCTCTAGATATTTAATAGGGAGTTTCCTCAATATTACTACGCATTTTGATATACCAAGGGTATTTGATGTCAGTGCCCCCCACATAGTCAAGCTCAAGAGATTCTTCTTCCATGGAAGAGCTCTTTTTGACAATCCTCAGGCAACACGTTTTCCCCGACCAGGCCTATGTATTACTTCATAGTAAAATTTGCGAATTAAAGCCCAACGACAAGTCCCCCCCTTGTGGATTTTTTAATTTTTCCAACCACTTTAAAGAATGACAATCAGTGACCACATAAAGTTTGAAAGTTCTAATAAACCTAGCTTCTTACCGCCCATAGTACACCCAGACTTTCCCGTTCTGTAGCAGAATAGTTTCGTTCTGCACGAGAAATGAGCGAGAAAGATAACAGATAACATATTCACGTCGTTGTATTTTTGTACAAGGCAGCCCAAGTCCATACGAAGAAGCATCGGTCTGAACATAAAATGGATAGTTAAAATTCGGACAAGCAAGAATAGGAGCTGAAATAAGGGCATCTTTGATTTTCTGAAAGGAAGCCTCGCAGGCTTCATCCCAAAGAAACTTTTTACCCTTTCGAAGAAGTGCAGTAAGAGGAGCCATAATTTCTGTAAACCTATCGACATAACGGAGATATCACGTGATCATTCCAATCACTCTTCTAACCTCTCGTACATTCCTCGGTGGTTTCAAATTGACAATTGCCTCTACTTTGCCTGGATCCACAGCAATACCAGATCCATTTACAACAAAAACCAAAACTTTAACTCCGGTCGACAAAAATTACACTTATTACGATTCAAGGTTAAATTAGCCTCTTTAAGACGATTAAAAACAAGTGCTAAAACTTCAAAATGCTTTTTCTAAAGTTGGTGTAGCTACATTTAGAACGCCACACGCAAGGTTATGTGAAACTGAAGTTTTAATAAAAAATACAGGTGGTGGAAGACCAGAAACTGTAACAACGCCTGAATTAGAAGAAGCAATACTTAATGCGATAGAAGAAGATCCTTCAAATAGTACCAGGAAGATTGCACAGCAGCTTGAAGTCAGCCCAAAAGTTCTAAAGAAACCTCCTATACCCATATCACATATAGCGGGTCCAAGCTCTGCTACCTCGGGATTTTCAAACAAGATTAATGTTTTGCAGGTGGTTGATTCATACCATGGCATACAATAATAATTTTTTACCAAATGTTTTATTTACGGTCGAGGAAAATTTTTCACGAGATGCTATTATGAACTTTCACAATGACCATTTTTGGGCCGACGAAAATCCCCACGTTATTAGAGAAACTCATTTTCAGCAACAATTTTCGCGGAACGTTTGGGTAGGAATTATTGGTGACTACCTAAAAGGCCCATTTTTTTCCCAGCAAGATTAACCGGTGAATCCTACACGGACTTTTTGCAAGATCATTTACCCATTTTGTTAGAAGAACTACCCGTACAAGTAAGAGTCAACATGTGGTTTATGCACGAGGGGGCTCCAGCTCATTTTAGTGCTCTTGCTCGTCAGCATCTCGACATCACCTACCCTAATCGCTGGATTAGACGTGCAGGACCTCAAAATTGGCCACCTCGGAGTCCTGATATCCTAGTCCTAGATTTCTATATATGGGGCCATTTGAAAGCTCTTGTTTATAAAACTCCTGTACTAGATGTGAATGACTTAAGGAATCGGATAATTGACAATTGCAATGTCATAAGGAATACTCCAGGAATTTTTTCACGTGTCAGACACTCAACGACAAATCGGTTGCAGTCCTGTATTTTATCAGAAGGTGGACATTTTGCTCATTTACTTTAAGGTCAAAAGTGTTTATTTTTAATTTTTGGTTTTTATTTTTATGTTGTCCATGGATAGCTTTTAGAATAAGTTAATGTGGTTTTATTTTTTTTCTCGAAAACGAAGCTAGATATGAAGAAAACACAGGAAAGTAAAAAGTTGTATTTTTAGTTACTTAATCTTAAAAAATATAAAAAATATAAGAAAAAGTCATTGGTGTACTTTTTTTCGTCAATAATATGGCTGTGGTGCCCACTGAGACGCCACTGGAGCTAATAATTTCAATCTAGTTAGAGCTAAATAAGCACCTTATTACTTTAAATAACTGCACCAAATTTCGACCAAATCGGTTTTAGGATATTTATGATATTTTATAAATACCTTTTTTTTTCTTTAAACTTCAACGCCCTGTATCTCAGAAACGAAGCAACTCCAGACATATGTTCATAGGAACTTTTTTTCTTAAAACGACCTAGCCAACCACTCTCTGATGTTTCGTACCGTAGTTAGGAAACACCCTGTATATAAAAAAAATTAAGCAACTTTATTTTACAAAAATTGTATTTCTTATAGTTTGCAGAAATTTTTGGTGCGACCTACGTATAAAAATAAAAGTTTTAAACTTCGTTTTAGGTTTTGTATCACTTAAAAACGGTTAAAGATTTAAGGTAATTAAAGGTTAAATGAAAAAACCAATATATATTTAAAAATATATATGACAAAGATTTGTCCTCTATATATTTTTTGTAAACCTACCTGTCGAATTTACACTTTTATATACGAAAATATATTTTTTCCAGTTCATACCACCGAACATAATCAATCCTGGACGTTATTGCGTTTAGTTTCTTTTATTGAATTCGTGTGTGGATTTTCTGCATCCTGCTTCGAGTTGATTGCTCGCTGGGCTGTAAATGATTCTGATAGAGCGCGGGAAATTTTCTGTCAAATAAGTTCTGAAGAACATGAAATCATTTTCTGGGTTTTAAGGATTAAAGAGCAAATTAACTCATGTAGAAAACCTATAATTTTTTGGCCTAAACAATAATAACGATAGTACAGAGGACAAAAATAAGTTTTTATTTACCCGACTTTATAAATATGTTTTAAAAAAAATAATTGACTTTAATTAAATTTACCTTAAAATAATAAAATATTTTTTATATACACACTAAATTAACTAATAAAAACGAAATTAAAATAAGGTACCTAATCCATGGGGGCTTAATTAAAATGTAAACGAAATATTGAATACAAAATGTGGTGGAAAAGATATTTTACTTTAAAACCCTTGATTTTTGTATTTGGCTGCTGGCCCCGACCTCAGAAAACATTGCGGGTCCCTAATTTGTTTTGTACTTACTTTTCATATTATTTTTATTTTTTTAATTTAGTTATAAAAATATTATTTCATCATATAAAGTTGTTTTTTAAGTCGTTAGAGGAAAACGTTAATTCATACGCCTTCGCACCATAAGTAGTTGCCGACAAATTCTGCTATCGCCTAAATAAAACTGCAAACCTAATAGGTGCAAATTTATGGTTTAGATGCTCTGTAGAATGACTATTACCGAATGAGATACTAGAATAGAATAAATATACAGTAAAGCGCACCGTACTGCGAACATAGGAGGGTCCTGGACAATTTTGGATGTACCCAATTCTAAAATACCAATAAAATTTTTGGTTTATTTTCAACTTCCGTCTCGTTTTCTCCTGGCGCATTTTTTGGTTAGGACTGGTGGGGAGTGCGGTGATAAATTCGGCGGGTTATCTGTCCAGTTTAGTTGTTTACTACGTTTTTATTTTCAGTAAGAGGATGCAGTGTTTATAGGCAAGTAGCAGGAGTTAGCTAGCGTCAACCGACTTCGATCTGATTTCTTATCAGTCATAAATTTAAAATTAGTTAAAAACCAAACAGTTTTTGTAATGAAATAAAATAATTTTCTCAAATAAATAATGGAACGTTGAAGATATTTTTAAGAAAATAATTTAATGTGCATTCATAGAATAAAAAAAGAAAAACTTTTTTCAAGTTATCAAAGATGATCAAATAAACCACTTCTTGAGCCAAACAATAACCAAGATTGTCATAAAAACGCCTTCTGACATTTGCTTAATGTTAAGGGTAATTATCCTAAATTCCCAATTCCCAATTTGTAATATGAATTTTGTAGATTATTAGCCCTATTCTCCTGGAAAACATAAATTTATGATTTTACGTGACCTCAGAGAAAAAAATCGTTGGGTGAGACCATGAAGTGAAAATGTCGATTCATCAGTAAAAACAATGTTTCTTATAAAATTTTCATTGTTATTTTTCATTTCCATTACAGTTTCAAAAAATTGCCTTCGTCTAAAATGATCATCAGGGAAAATTTCATTGGTTTTTCTTACTTTGTAGGATCGGTATCAATTTTTTTCAGCACTCTTTCCACTGATCTTCTGCTCAAAAAAAACCTGTCCTGCAATTGTATTAATGGAAACTGTAGGATTTTTAATAACACTTGCCACTACCATAATTTGTGTCATTTTCCTTTTTGTTGTTTTTTTTTTGAGGCACTATCATGTTTATGTTTTCTTGGAGTTAAACAACCAAATGTCAGAAAGTTTTTAATGACTCGGTAAATAGTGAAATCTGGGAGTCGGCCTGGTTAGAAATAAATTATTAAATAATTCCCCGATTCCCCAACAGGATTTCCACGGTGATTCCATTCAATAATTTTAATTTTGTCTTCCAGTTCTGTAAACATCCATTATTAATAACTATTTAAAAAAAAACTTTTGGTCGCAAAATCGACACAGTACAACTATTGCTGTCGAGCGTTCGATACTAGAATAGAAGAACTATTTCAGAAATAAACGTATTAAATTGTTGGCTGGAAAATTATTGATCGATAAGCAATGCGTGCGGCGTTTTTAGGTACATCCAAAATCGTCTAGGATCGTCCTATGTTCGCAGTACTCTGCGCTTTACTGTATATAAGTTTTATTTACAATAAATTTTACAAACTCAACACTACAAATTTCCGCGATACACCAATGGGCGCATCAACAATTCTAAAATAACATTTTCCTTAATAAATAATTTAAATTTTTGTTAACTTTTAAAAATATTTAAGAAATAAGAAGGGTTTTAGATTATTTTTTTACAAGGCACTGATAGCCCTAATAAATTTGTCAAGAGGTTAAGTTATTCATTTGTTACCTATTTTTTAATGACAATATTAGCTGTTTACAAATTTAATAAAGGCTTGATTTTATAAAAATGTGAAAAGAAAAAAAACACAAAATTTACTTAGAAAATTGACAAAAAATTAATTTTGATTTACCAAAGAATTTTATTTTATTAGATACCGAAACGCCTGACGGAGTCTATGAGGCGTAAACTCGGTACAGATTATTGACGAACTATCTTATCAATAGGTTTGGCTATTACTTTGATTTTGCAGCTAATCTCCTACAATACCATTCACTAATTTACTTCCATAACCACTGCAACTAACTCCTGCCATGGTACAGTCCTTTACAATTACCTTTAACCACTTTGCTTGATTTTTGAACTTTATGTAAACCTGTTAAATTTAATTCGACACAAAGAAATACTTGAGTAGCTTAACTTTTCTAAAAATATATACTTTATACAAAACCCTATAATTTTACTTGGTTACAGAGAATAGATGTGCTAACACGGAAAAAGTAGCATTAAACTACCATGGAAACTGACAATTCATTACATTATTTAAATAAAACATTTGGGTAATTTGCTCGAAATACGTAAAGAGTTTTACACACTGCTTATTTAATGAAGCAAGAAGTCTTACTAAATTGTTAGCGCTTTGACCTCGCTCTACGCCTACGGCCTTCGATGCGACCCATTTTATTCGTGTATTTTCTTGATGCGCCGTGGATCGAAGCCTTCATTGATGCGTTAAATCGCGTACGATTATGCATCATGCCGTGCGCATGCTGTAGCCCTCGAAATCAAATCGATTATTTTAGATATTTTTGGATTTTTGAAGGGGTTCCAAGAATTAAATGTCTGTAGCGGTATGATTTTGATTTTACTAAAACGGTGTTGTCACGATTGGTTTAACAAGCAATAGTTTTGTTGAAAATACTTTAAGATTTTATTAAGGATTTTTTTACATACACTAGAATGTGACCAAGGTTCTAAAGTGTTTTTCCTTTCAAACACCATCCGTAGCTCGTATCAACAAGCCAGGCCATCAGTATTATACGTATCAGTTCATATTATAAAAACTACTAAACCAATTTTAATAAAATATTTACTGTAAAGATGATTTAAAAAATTAAATCGACATTAAAAAAAATAATTAAAATAATGAAATCATAATTTTTATATATAAACTAAATTAACTAACAACAACAAAATCGAAAGTAGATATAGGAAAGAAATTGAGGGGCCTACAATTTTATTTAAGGTTGGTGCCACCACTACCAAATATAAAAAAATAGAGGTAATTAAGTAAAATGTCTTCTTCACTGCATCTTGTATCGAATATTTTATTTCTATTTTAAATAAGTTTTATATTCGATGGCATTTCTGTCACTGACTTCAAAGAAAATTGTAGCCCCCAATTTGTTTTATTTGATTTCATTTTTGTTGATTAATTTAGTGAATATAAAAAAATACCCTTTTAATATGTTAAGTTTTTTTTGTAGTCTCTAAACATTTTTTAATTACTTTTTATTTAAACTTCAAATAATGATTTAAATGGATAAAATGCATAATGTTTTTTTAACATGCATTTTTCATTTTAGGTTGTTTAATGTTGATAATTTAAATGGATGCTTCGGTCCATTAATCCGTTTTGGTAAAATTTTAAAATTCATAATGGACTTTTTAGGTTTTACCATTTATAAATATTTTTTAGTTTAACCCTTGGCTACAAGATTTTAATATTTTAAATGCAAGATTTAATGCTTTAATACATAAAATTTTTCATTTAGAATCCGATTTATTCGGTTGTCAATTTTTAAATATTTGACCTATTTGTTATCTTTTACTTCGTATAGTATTTCTGCTTAAATATTTCAAAAGGTAAACTGATTTAAAAAGCACTATAAGCTCACGAAAATTTATATATTTGAAATGCTATGGTTATATGACTAAGATTTTTCTTTGAGTTCACAGGCTTTTAACATTAAATATGGGTTTTAAAATATGTCTGTAAGCTTATATAAAAGAAAAAATACTTATCTATAAAACCATTGACTTTTTTGTGGCTGTCCAGGCAAGCTTGTAACTAAACACATACTTCTTATATACTATATTTTCAAACACATCTTATAAATACATAAGACACTACCTCTGCACCGCTCCTTCATCCCCCCATTTAGCAACATAGCTACATCATTCAGATTAAATCTACAGCAACGGCTATATAAGAAAGATTTTATTTTTTATTAAATTATATTTCTTTATAGTATTATGTGATTATTGGTACATATAACATTAAATTTGTAACACAAAGTTAATTTTTATTTCAACACTTAATATTCAGATTTTAAAGACTGTAGTAGTGTTTAAGCAAATATTCAAAAAAAAAAAAATGTAAACTCTTCTTTTCTACATAATCGAGGGTAATTGCACAAGTGCACCAAAATTACCGATATTTTTTGCAGGAAATGTGTTTTTTTTTAATGTGCAAGAGTTTGATTTCATATTTTCGAGAAAAAGCCCGACTCCGCAGGAGTAGGACATTCCTGGTTTGGTATCTATGGATGGCCACTTCAAAAGGGTGTTAAAAATCACGCATTACTTGAATTGTATCCATCGGTTTTCTCAAGGTCTTAGTGTGGATAGTCCAAAGAATCTTAGATTAAGATTTAGATTTTATGATTTTAATTTATGTATCTGTTACACCCTTGCATTACTAAGCATGATTTTTATTGCAGCAGATAAAGTTATTTACATCGCTTCTGTGTTCCTAAACAAAAAAGTCTTAGTTCTGTTAATTTTTTGTCTTGTAACTTTCACCATTTATATATTTTTTGTCACTTAACCAACGAGACATAGGTTAAACAACAGTACTATACCAGCAGTAAATTAATTTATGTTTTTAATTCATAAATATTTCCAAATAAATTAAGACATGGTCATAGCATCATTGTGTTTATAAAAGAGTGTACCCAATAAAAATATACATCAATAAAAATTATTTTATATGGTTTTGTATACTAACATTAAATTAAGTTAATATATTTAGCGGGTTTCGCCGAGAGGAACATAGAAAATCCCATGTAAATTTTAAGGGGTTAATTATTGGCTCCCCTGTACATTTTACAGAAAATATGTAAGGTAACTTTTTAAAGAGACCAATCTGACAAACCCTCGTGCCAAGTTTCAAAAATTTTAATAAGTGGATCTAAAATTATTTAATTAAATGTAATTTTAAAATTACCAAATTTTCGGTTCAGATAAAACCAAACAGACACCAGCATCTGACGTACAGCCGAATACAGGAAATGTTTTTTTGTATTTGTTTCATCAATCTCACAACCATTACATTTAAAAGTAAAAGACACGTTAACATTATTTTTATCAAACCCTTTATTTAATGTAACAATTAAGTTTAACTAATAACAGTTATTACTATCGATCATAAAAAAAATTACATACTAGAATTTAATTAAACCAATAACACTATACGAAATATTTTCAATTTATTTTCCCATCAAGCGTACCTGGTCCATTTTAGCAATTTAACGTATTGTCAGTAAATTTGAGTCTAAAGCTATCGCAATAAATAATTGTAAATATTTAACTCAGAATATAATAGATCCGAAAAAAGAGAGAACTAAACTCTTAATATTTAACTAGGTGTAAAAAAATAAAATGAAATAAAATACAATAACTTTTTTAAAAATATTAGAAAATTGCATAAAAACATTAGATAATCAAATGTTTAAAGATCCCCCCATTAACAGCTAAACAATATCCCAACCGATCATAAAATTCATTTCTAACGTTGCTAAGTTGATATTGCGAAATTTTATTACATTCTAACGAAATAGCGTTTTGTAGCTGGTTTAGATTCTCAAATTTTACACTTTTATAAATGACACTTTTAAAGTGACCCTACAGAAAGAAGTCATTCGATGAAAGATCATGCTGACCTGGCTGCCCAAAGTATCTGGTACCGTGGACCAATAATATTGCCGTTAAAAGCATTTTCCAGGTACTCTCTAACTATACGGGCATTACGGGCGGGGCAACCATCCTTTTGGTACCAGATCATTTGATTTTTCCGAACAACTTCTTCCAAGGCGGGTCCAATTTGATTTTGAATTAAGTCCAAATAGGTTTCTGCTGTAGGTTATAGTCCATAAAAAAGGGTCCAATGATATGGTGTCCGATAATTCCCACGAATACATTTGTTTTCTTGGGATATTGTGTCCGAGTATGGACAAAGCTATGTTCATTTTCTTGGCTCCAATACCGGCAATTATGAACATTTGGTTTATTGTTGAGGGTGAATGTACATTTATCGGTGAAACAAATATTTTTTAAAAAATTTCTATCCCTATTTGCTCTTTCCATCATGTAAAAACAAAATACCATTTTTCGCTCGTCATCTCCTTCCTGCAGCTCTTGATGCTTTTCGAATTTATACGAATAATTTTTGTATTTTTCTAACGTGCGCAATACCGTTGTATGATGATTATTTACCTCTTGCCCAAGAACCTTCGTACTAACCATTTTATTTTCCTCCACACTCAGTAGAATATTAAGATCTCTGTTTTTTCTTTCTTTGGTTCTATTTTCAATATCTTAGGTTGAACATTTACAATTATTTATTACGGTACCTTTGGACTCAAACTTACTGGCAATACGTATAATAGTTGAAATAGACGGAATGGAGTTGCTGTTTCACGCATAATGCCACTTAATTATGGATACTTTTTCGGCGATTGAATCTTTTATTTGTTTTTTTTTCAAATACCGATTGTCACTGATTTATTGACACTTTTTTCTTATGTCAGGGACAATATTTATTTTACTGGTGCCTGTTTGGTATTACCTGAACCGAAAATGTGGTAATTTTGACTAGCGAATGCGGAGAGCTTTCGAAAATTATTCCCAATCACGAACAATTTACGACATCAGTCGAAGTCGGCCGAAGGTATTGATGGGTGAGGAATGGTTTTATTTTTAATTTGTAGGTATACTTTTAGTGATTTGTCACGCTTGAAATATAATTGGGGTAAATAAAAAGCCGCTTTTACTAACCAGAACTAACCATGACCGCCCTCTCTGGCCACATGCCATGATTAGATAAAAGGACTTTTTATTTTCCCCAATTATATTTCAGACGTAATAAATCACTAAAAGTGTACTTTTTTGTCAATTTGTCATGTTTTTATACGATTTCTGTGGGGTTGGTTATAACGAAAAAGATCCGGTAATTCACATTACACACTAGTGCGTAAAGTGAACACCGTTTAATTCAAACATTTTTTGCCAAATTACTATTATAATTATTATTTCATTATCAAACATGTTTCATGACACTCGGTGTATTAATATGCTAATTGGATATTTAAGTTTTTAATTTCTGATTAATATTTCATAAAAAATCGATCACAAATAAAAAATTGAATAAGTTATATAGCGAAGCGGTCCGTGCGTAAAAAAGACTAACTTTACACATTTTTTTGCATAAATAACTAGTGTTAATAATATTTTGTATTGGTGATAATTTGATAAAAGATGCACTTATTTAATTTTAGTATTTCTTTATTTTTTTAACAAACATTGTAATACATTATAAATTGTTTGAGATTTTTCTATAATCTAACGTAATAAACAATATTGAGACGCCCGTTAGTCGGCAACTAACTACATAACAGCAATCGAGCCAAGGCATTCGTGTCGAGTTCGGGACTTCTCGCGTCTGGGAATACTTATCGAAAGCTCTCCGCATCCGCTAGTGTAATTTTGCAATTACATTTAATTGAATAATTCAAGATTCTCTTAGTAAAATTTTTTGAAACTTGGCACGGGGGCTTGTCAGATTGGTCTCTTCAAAAAGTTATCTTACATTTTGTTCTGTATAATGTACAGAGAAGCTAATAATTGACCCCCCTAAAATTTACATGGGATTTCCTATGTTTCGCTCGGCGACTCACCACCCGGTATATCTGTTTTTATAGTTCACAAAGTTTTTTTCCCCTCTAATCTGCGTATCTTGCTTGCATACCATAATATTTATAGATTTCCTTAAAGACCCTTTATATTTTACACATATATTGTCCCTACTGGAGTATCTTAAAATGAAAGACGACGGGCTGCAAGTGATTTATTAGGGACAATAATCTTAAGAAGATTTATTTATTTTTAAAAGACCACTTTAGATATATAGCTGCAAATTTTTTCGGGGTCTCAGCAGTGTTTAGACGTTATAGATTTTGAATCGGGTCTGAACGATAAACACATAGAGAGGGATATTAAAAGTAAGAAAGATTTATTAGTTTGCGATATAACATTTCTTTTATCTATCTTGTCGTTTTTTATTGAGTAAAATGGTGGTGGTATATTATATTGTGTTATACATATACTGAGTATTTAATATTTTTAGCACTCCATTTGCTGTGCTAGGTACTTAGAGATTTGTTAGTGTCCTAAACAGTTAACAATAACTTATATTTCCCTAGGTTACAAAAATGAAGATAAAGCAAATATATGAAAGGGGAGCGTCCATTATTCACATGAGGCTCGAAAGAGGGGAGAGGAGGTTTGACAAAAATCACGAAATATCACAAGGATAGAGGGGAGTGTTGTGAGATATCACGTGTATATATTTTAATTATATTATAAGTTGTTCACATGATAACACAATTTTTTTATTATTTTTATGCCATTCAAAAACAATCTTAATATCTGTTTGGACATTTTTATCACGGTTCCTAATTTTCCGGTATTAAATTAGACCATACTTACCTGCAATTAAAGATAATATTTAGAAAATTTTAAGTTACTTTGTACTAAAAAAAAATACGTGATTTTGGTAGGGGAGGGTGGTCTAGTCTTAAATCTAACCACGTATCACCAGGGGGAAGGGGGTTAAAAAATGCTAAAATACATCACGTGATTAATGGACGACCCCAAACCATAGGCCGATAACCAAACTTAGTGCAATATCAAAGCTTTATGAACATATCGTTTGTAATTGGATAAAGTGTACAGTCATGCGCGCTTTGTCTGATGAAAAACACGGATTGATCTGGAGGAAAATGAGAAAAGTAAATCTTCCATTTTCGTTCAGTATGTACTGGAAAGTCGGAGTCAGGCTGATGCGGTTTACATTGACTTTTGTAAGGCGTTTGATACTGTTGATGACATTTTGCTCTTTATTTAGGAAGCTAATAGCTGTTGAAAGTAGTTGATCCTTGTATAACTGACTTTAAAGTGATTTTCATAAAATGACATGTATTGATACAGTAAGAAGTTTATGGGAGAAGAGTATTTCGGTAATTTTAAATGTACCTTAGAAAAGTCATTAAGGATCCTTTGTTAAACCTTTAACAGTGATATTAAGTATATTGCCAAACTCTTCATTTTTTTGCTATTTTCCAAAATGCAAAACTGTAACTATAGACCTACATCTCTTCTTTCAGTTGTTTGTAAGGTAAGGTAGACAAATTCATTAGTTACTTACTCTTAAGGTATTTGAAAAAATACAAAATTTTGCATGATAAAGAGTATGGATTCCGCCACACAAGATCGACAGCTTATTTTCTTTCCTTGGTCTCACAAAACTGAAACAATTCCCTTAAGTTTCTTGGTGAATTCAAGATAGTTGATCTTTACATATCTAAAGCTTTTGATCAGGTCTGGCATGAGGAGCTTTTTAACAAACATCCTTCCTACAGTCTTTTACCTAAGCATTGTTATTGGCTCTCCAGTTTCCTTTTTAATCAACCTATATTAGTTATTGTAGATGGTCATTCCTCCAGCTTCTACCAAATTAAGGTTGCGGTTCCCCAGGGCTGACCAACTCTGTTTCTTCTTCACATCAACGATCTTTTCATTTTTACAGTTTTGCTGACGATAGTACCCTCTACTCTAATATTCAATTGTTTAAGCCACCATGTAAGTCTGATATGGAAAACAAGCGCAGGTCAATGCCGATATCTCTTTTACAAGAACTTGCTCTTGACTCTCCAGTTTTTTTTCTAATGGACGTATATCGGTTACTGTAGATAGTCATTCTTCTAGCTTCTTCCAAATTAATGCTGGGATGGCCCAGGGCCCAGTGCTGGCACCCACGTTGTTTTTTCTGCACATTAACGATCTTTTCTCTTCCACCATCAATCTCATTCATAGTTTTGCTGACGATAGTACCCTCCATTTTAGTATTCCATTTCTTAAGACACCATGTAATTCTGATTTGGAAAACAAGCGTAGGTCAATGCTAATATCTCTTTTACAAGACCTCAACTTATCTTGGATTGGGGCGCCAAAAATCTTGTCCAATTTAATGCCTCCAAAACACAGTCAGGTTCGCTGTCACGAAAAATGTTTGCCAATAATCATCCGTTACATATAAGCGGTCACGTTCTGCAGGACAAAGAATAGTTTAATCTTGTTGGTGTAACTTTTAAAAATAACCTTAACTGGCACAAACTCATTAAAATTATGGCCTCAGCAGCATCAAAAAAGATTGGAATCGTTTTTCGACTCAAAAAGTATTTCTTTTCTTCTAATTTCTACATACTCTGTATGTATCACAGATCAGACCTATCTTTGAATATGTAGGGAGAATGGCGTCTCCTATAATACTTAGCAATCTTGACTTCATTTAAAAAAGAGCTGTTAATGATGATTATTAATGATCCCAAGGTAGCAGGGAAGCTTTCTTCGTTTGCCCACCTGTAGAGGATTTTCCGCTCTTTTATAGGTATTTTTACGGCATCTGCTCCGAAGATATGACCAGCATAATTCTTCCCTTAGCAACTCTCGACAGAGAAACGTAGTGCCACCTTTATGCATTATTTCACAGTTTAACTTGAGTAGCCTCCGACTTCCCACTTTGTTTATTCCTATACTGTATAGGCTATGGAACCTGCTACCCGCAGAAGACTCCCTCTTATCACACTTCAGACACCCATAATAAAAAAATCAATTACAATTTATTTGGGTTTAAGGGTGTTCGGAGGGGTTTGCCACGATATTAAGTATCTGGCAATCGATGACGTGATTTTAATACCATTCCAAAGAATATATAAAAAATTAAGCTCTGTACTATGACGTTTGAGTGGAAATTTAATACAGTTTTTCTACCTGTAACATACCAAACTCACAATGATCTGAACTTCTTCGTAGCCAGTCGTTCCTACCCCTGTTAGGTATATTGTGCAGTTAAACCTCTAGTTTTCAAATAACGGCGGTCACGGGCTTTTGCCCTATTATTTTTGCATCTTATTTAAGAACGAACCAGTATGAAAAGTATTTTCCGGTTAAGAGAATCATCAAAGGTTCTAATCAGCTTAATGTTAAATATTTTCATTTCTTTTGCGGATTTCTTTTTTGTAACAAATATTAAATAAACAAATTGGCAAAAGCTTCCTCCAGTATAAGCCCACAGTTTCTATATATAAAAAAGCACCACACAAAACCGGTCCTATTTTAAACTTTTACCTAAGAAGATTTTACTTTTATGTTTTGTTCTATTATATTTTTATGACATACTGTTTAAACCAAAATTGTTAAAACAATTGCAAGGAATTGCTATTTTTTAACCGAACATTTTTTTTCAAATCAGGACGGTCACGGGCTCTTGCTCTATTATTTTTGCATCCTATTTTTAAAAGAAGCAGTATGAAAAGTATTTTCCGGTTAAGAGAATCATCAAAGGTTCTAATCGGCTTAATGTTAAATATTTTCATTTCTTTTGGCGGTATTTTAAATATCAAACAATATTTTTTATGTAACAAATATTAAATGAACCAATTGGCAAAAGCTTCCTCCAGAATAAGCCCACAGTTTCTATATATAAAAAAGCACCACTCAAAACCGGTCCTATTTTAAACTTTTACCTAAGAAGATTTTACTTTTATGTTTTGTTCTATTCATCTTAAATCTCTTACTTACTTTAAATTTTCCCTTTAGCAAACAAACCTAAAAAACACTTTAAGTTTTTAGTCAAGAAACGGAGCATTTCGTATTCCCTTAGTAAAACAAAATAGCCGAAAGGACTCTAAAACCTGAAAAAATAAATTTAGAAAACGTCATTTGCCTTTAGAAACTTATTTGCCTTTTCAATGAACGGAGTTGGATAGAAATTTTAAATTGTTCAAAGTGATGAAATTACTCTCGATTCAATTTCGTACTCGAATAACTCGCCATTAGATTCTTTTAGCAGGAATGTAAAATTATGTTTTTTATAAACATGGAAACTGGTACAAGTGAGATTAAATTAATTATCAAAGGTATAAAAAGAGAGCACAGTAACGTTCTAAATCTCTTTAACCAAATGCAGCGTATCAATGGAGCGATGACGGTTAAATATTTTATCTAATATAGTGTGGGCCTTTTTGTTATGCATTGGGACCTTAGTGACACCAAATGATGAAAAAATGGTTAAATGAGTGAGTGAGAATTTAGTTAGTAAGTTAAAAGCGTCAGCGACGTACTTTTACCTTTTTTTGGTTTTCGATATATTTTTAAAAAACTTAAACGTGGCATATTTAATCAAAGCTCTGAACTTTCTTGTCTGAATTGTTTTTAAATTGTTGTTTAAATATTTTTAAAACAATTTTTAGGAAAAAAACCATTATTAAATCAGATCTTTAGTTTTGACGTTTTGGTTATACTAAATCACTATTAACTTCATTTTTTATTGAACGCCATACTGGATTTTTACACTTTTATATAGCAAGTTTACTTTTAACAACACTAAAATCTTAGAACTTTATTATCTTTATTTGTTAATTGATCCACAACGTTTCGGTTAGTGATGTATCTCCAACCGTTTTCAAGTAATTACTAAAAACTATTCATAAGACGACTATAACTTATATACTTGCTGTTGTTTATAGCTGCCAGATATTCGGAATGCCGATACTGGGCTTACTAAATACATTTTGGTTGTTTACTATAAATTTTACTTTCCTCCAGTTTGTTTCTTTATGAATAATTTGCTAGCGCCATTGTATGCGGTGTTGTTTTGACTAGACATGTTCGGCACACTTTCTATGAACTACCGAAAATACACAGGATCAATATACCCTTAAGGCTAAAAACCCATTCTAGAAATGCACCCACGACTGCACTGCACATACCTTTTAGACCTGATTAAACCACTAGTCGGTACGCCACCATCTTTTATTAAAAATTCTAGTAATTTTGTTGAGTTTCTCAAAAATGTAGAAACAGGACCAGACAATACTCTTGTAAGTTTCGATGTAAAAAGTCTGTATAAACGTACCAGTAGAAGAATCGTTAAACATTATTCGAGCCAAGCTTAAAGAAGATAAAACACTAGAAAAATGCACCACCCTCCAGCTGGATGCTTTCAAGTATAGGATGAGGTATATGCACAGGACGATGGACTTTCCATGGGTTTATAGCTCTCTTCAATGGTAGCAAATATTTATATGAGATGGTTTGGGGAATACGCCCCTAAAACTGCACTAATCAAACAAAAAGTTTGGCAAATATATGTGGACGATACTTTTTTTATTTGGACAGGTATTAACAAAGAACTTAAAGGTTTCTTAAAATATCTTAATTACCTCCAACCTTGTATTAAATTCACAATGGAAAAGGAGCAAAATTCGGCCTTACCTTTTTTTGACGTTCTAGTCAAACGAAATAATGACTTTTTATTCCAAATTCCCAGTGAATGCGAGGGGGTATATATGGAGGAAACAAAAAGACCACTTGCAATTAGAGTTAAAGAACACAGAAAATATACGAAACAAGGTGAAACGTCGAAATCATGGAATACACATGGTCAAAACAACATCGAGTTCAATGGTGGAAAACAAATATTATTCATAAAAAAACCACTGAAAGAAAAGAAGGTTTAAAGAAGCTGTAATAATTGCAAACAACCAAAATGTATTTAGCAAGTCCAGTCTCGACATTCCGAATATCTGGCAGCCGTTGCTGAACCGTAAAAAATCGGTTGAGCTTTGGTGAGCAATGGATAGTATATAAGTCGTAGCTTCTAAGAAAAGTTTTAAGTTATCACCTGAAAACGGTTGGAGTTACATTACTTACTGAAACGTTGTATATCAATTAACAAATAATGACAAGAAGTCAAAGATTTTAGTGTTATTAAAACCGTAACACTGTCTAACACTTTTAGAGAGAAAAGTTTATATTTCTTACAAAAAAACTTTGAAATTTCACAAAGGAGGATTTTATTCTAGTTGCTTTGGAATAGCTATGGCAACAATATTATTATTTTTTGGACTTTTTACATTTTTAACTTTTAATAATTATTTCAGTTATAATTTATTATTTTTTTAAATATCTTAAACCAACGAAGAGAAATTTTATATGTTGGAAAGGTATATTGAAAACATGGGAAATGCAATTACAGCTCTAAAAATTGTGCTAAACTTATGCAAAAAGAGGCTTAAGCTAAACAAAAGGTATTTTTAAAACTTGTAGTCAAGTTAAAAACTGTGGAAGTTATGGACTGTCATAGCCTAAAAGAAGAACAAAGAGAGTAACATTTGTGACAATTAGGTACTAAATTATTTTAATGTAAACCCAACCAGGATAAGCCGTACAATAGTACAAGCAGTAAAGCACTAAACATTTCTGGGACTAAAAAAGAAAGAAAAATATATACTACCCATATAAGGCAACCATTGTTTAAGGGCTTATTAAAAATTTAAAAAAACTTATCCTCTTGTACCTGGCCATTATATTATTATGGAGTCAGCAGCGTATTTCACCTACTTTGGAATACCACAATAAATGAAAGAAATAAAATTTTGTGTACGGATCAAGCTTGTATTGACCTCAAAATTAAAATTTGATTTGTATTGAATATGACCTCTAGGAACTTGCAGATCGCCTGCAACAAAAAAGAAGAAAAACCCCCCAGAAAACCCAAATATCAAAAATACTAATCTACGTTTTCGTGGCAAGTCAGCCACCGTTGTCAAGATAAGAATAAAAGAAAAAATTATACTAAATTTTAAGAAATTTTGCTTCAATAACTTAGGAAATTCTGATAGCTTGTTACTTTTCATGACGTTTTGTCATAAATGACATTAGTTTATTTGACTGGTATGTTAATTGATTTTAAGTTTACCTGAATTTACTTCAGCATCAAGCATAGGTAACCATGTTTATTTAAATTAACAGATATTGATGCTTCACATTTATCTTTATTTAATACAATAAAAAAACAAATTTTTCGCGTACAAATAACATACTTCCAGTATAACACTGACTTTTATAAACAAACTTCTGGCATGGCCATGAGTTTAGCTTTATTACCATTATTAAGTAATATTTTTATAAAAATTTTAAATCCAATTTTATACAAAATTATCATTATAAACCTGTAGTTTGGTGGAGATATATGGATAACATTTTTTCTAATAATCAACATGAAAACCATTGTCTAAATATTTGTTTAACACACATTAATACACAAGAACCCACTATTCATTTCACTTTTGAAAAAGAACAAAGCTTACAACTTTTTTTCTTTGATATTCTAATAAAAAAAGATGTAAATAATTTTGAAAAAAAATTAATAGAAAACTTGCACATACAAACAGATACTTAAATTTTAACTCCAATCACCCAATAATGGAAAAAAAGAAGTTATAAAAAGTCTTTTTGATAGAATTAAAATAATTTTTTATAATAAAAAAAAGAAAACAAAAAAGCTTTTTTAAAAGATATTTTAGTTTAAAATTATTATCCTCTTGATTTTATAAACAAATGCTTTCTAAAATTTGAACAATTATATTTAGGATAAAATTAAAATAGACATATAACAAATCTATTTTTAGCCTATATTCTTGACTTATCAAATAAAATCCAACAAATATATAATAAATTTAATATTTGTCATATGTTTAAACCACAAAATACTATTAGATCTTAAGTAATGAAAACAAAACCATACAATATAAACGAGAACAAAAAAATGAAATTTATAAAATCCCTTGTGAATGTAGTAAATTTTATATAGGTGAAACTTCCAGACCATTAGCCAAACGCATAAAGGAACATAGAAAATACATTAGAAACACAAAATTCCACAAATCAAAAATCTGTCAACACGTATTTGATAACGACCACATAATAAACTGGAATGCTTCTAGCATTTAAGCGAAGGAAACTTGTTCATTTATTTTATTAAATAAAGATGGGTATATCATCAATATCTGTTAATTTAAATAAACATGGTTACCTATGATTGATGCTGAAGTAAATTTAGGATTGGTATAAAAGATAATAGGAAATTAGGCACAAAAAGTCGCGTTGCCTCCGATAGTAAATCTAGAAGGCTCCTAGGGAATAAGAAGAAAAAAAGAAGAAAAAGAAAAGAAGAACAACAAGAAGAAGAAATTCAGGTAAACCTAAAATCACTTAACATACCATACCACGTTTTTTGTCTTTTTGAATACTATAAATATACGAGTCAAAAAATCTAATGTCATTTATAACAAAACGTCATAAAAAGTAAAAAGCTTTTAGAAAGGTTTTAAAGGAAAGTTTCCTAAAATTTAGTTTAATTTTTTCTTTTTATTTCATCTTGACAATTGGCCGACTTGCCACAGAAACGTAGATTAGTATTTTTTATTGTTGGGTTTTTGAGAGGTTTTTCTTCTTTTTTATTGCAGGCGATCTGAAAATTCATAAGGGTTCATAGGGCTGAGCAGGCTCAGCTCGCTATACCCCGGGACCTGGAACGAAGTGGTCGCATTTTCTAGAAAATTTTAAAATTTTGAGGGGAAGACTCTCAAAAAAATTGTATAATGTGCTAAAAAATATTACCAAATACCGACAGCCGAAGACATAAGGAAAGGAAGAAACATTATTTGCTGAACGCCGACTGTGTATAAGTAGTTAACATTAATTTTAATTCTCATGGCATCAAAATCCTACAAAGCAATATATTTATAGACATTTTGGAAATAACCTGTATCAAGTTAATACATTTAATTTTGTAAAAAATGGAAATATATTATAATAAGATATATTTATTAAACCTCCTCACTGACCTAAAGCTCTTTTGGGATTAGGTTTCAGTAAATTTACATAACAACTCACCGGTAAACGTATTTACTGTGAAAAAAGCCCAGGAAAAGCATCATGAACGATGCACGTCAAGAACAAAGAAAATTACATTTCCTACTTTCAGGTGTGGCAAATAGGAAAAATTAAATTTATATTCTGGGTAAGTTAAACACCACTGTCTTCCAAATATTAAATTGTACATCTGTTACCTAAAGAGAATAGATAAAGGAATATTTGTTTAGAAAGATAAGGACAAAAGGTAATATGCAAGTCTAGTTTATATTAATTTAGTAAATATTATTACCACGATTAAAATTAGGTGCAGTTATGGTATGGGACAGCTACTTTTTTGTGTTTACTTAAAGTAACTTACTAAATATTCCATCCTTAACGCCTAGAAACTTTTCAATTTTTTTCCACTGCATTAAGTAGAGCACAATAGCAAATTCTGTTTGATACGAGTCGGATAATTCTTCCAGATTCGAAAGATGTTTAAGTATACTGGGTAAGAAAAAAAGTACTGCAACTTTTAAATAACTTTAAAAACGCTAAAGCTGCAAATTCAAAATTTAATATCTGGAGTCTTTGGATATGTGGAACTGAACAGTGTTATCTGTACTGCTGCCAGATTCCTCAGTTATGCGCTTCAGGTAATGATTTTGTTATCTAAAACGGAATTAACTTTTTTATTTCATTTAACTGGGCCTGCCAAAATTAAAATCACAAATTTTTAAAATCCTAACTCTACCATTTGCTAAAATATTTTTAGTTAAAAGTAAGGAAACGCTTAAACATTTTTTTCTACAAACGTGTTAAAAATTCAATTTTTAACACTATCTAGATGCCATAAAAATTTTACTTTATATCAGTAGTGCCTTAAAGTAACATTTTAAAGCACTAGTGTTTAAAGTAAAATGTTAAATTTTGAAAGGTAACGTCAACGTTGATTTATTTACATAAACTCTTATAAAATACATTTTTATAAATTGTACAATTTAAACAACTTAAAAAACAAATTCCTTCCACAGTTCTAGCATTCTCCGTAGTTGGAGTGGATTGAACAGAAAAAACTTTTCAAATCTTTGCTTTTTCCCATTAATACGCAAGGAATATATTTTCAATATATTTTTCAACAGCGCCTTTCTCTTTATAGTTCAGTAAATAAAGGGACAAAGCTGTAAATAAATCTGTACAGTTTTTCCTTTGCGCAGTTTTTTGGTCTACTGGGATGCTTTCGAGCGAAAAAAAGGTTATGAACATTAACAGGTGAAAAAGGGCTGAAAATGGCCCCTCAAGGCCCGAAAAATGGGTTTCCCGCTAAGATCTGCCAAAATATGCGAATTGGAGAAATTTTGTTTGGACAAAAAATGAAGATCGTCTGGTTATTTACAAAAATGGCCCTTATTTTTTTTCTAAAAATCGAGAGTTTTCGAGATAACGGGACCCAAAAGTCCCCTGATTTCAGCTGCCGCTCGGGCGGACGAATTCTTTCATTACTCGGGAAATAATGTACATTTTTTTAATCATTTAAAGTTTAACGGAATGGAAAAACCCATACCTATCATTGCATATAAGTTTGGGTTCTTTCTGATTTTTCTAGAAAATTAAAAAAAGCGGCCAAAGTTTTTTATTAACAATATTTTGGGAGTATCTCATTGATTTATTGATATTTTTTTGAAAAAATGTTTTGTTATTAATTATTTTTATAATAAGACCCTAGCAAGTGTTCAATGATCCCAAAAAATTTCGTTTACCATCTTTCTTGCGTTTTAACAAAAAATTGTTTTGCCCATTTACATTTTTTAGTAAGAAACTACTACTACAACATCTATCCAGTGTGAAATGTATGGATTTTTCGACGGCCGCTTTTGCGAAAAATATTGGTGTTGCCAAAAAAATGGTAAGGATCATTTTTGTAGATTTCGAGGCATCCTTATTTTTTTGTCTGAACAAAAATTCTGTTATTCGCATACTTTGGTAGATATTCGCGATAAACTATTTTTGGGATTTTGGGAGGCCATTTTCAGCGGGTTACCAAGTCGGAATCGTGATAAACTTTTTTTTGCTCGAAAGCATCCACGACGACCTAAAAATTGCTTCACAATTGAAAACTGTACAGTTTTATTAACAGCTTTGGGTAATTTCAGGTCTTCAGTTACTGGACTATTAAACCAATTTATAAACTTATTGTAGGCAATATTATGTTCTATACGAGATTTGCTGGGCAATAAATCCAGCGATGCTCTACTGGCCGCTTCATCTATCTCTTTAAAAGGATCGATGTAACCACTTCTTTCTCCTACATTTTCTTTCATTTTAAGTTGATTTTAAGTAAAAACTAAAACGAGCTAAAACTGACACGATGTATCAAATTTGAAGTAAACATGCCGTAACCAACCAGCATCAATAACGGTTGTTAGAATTCATTAATAAATGCCAACTTTAATAATTTTTATATACGATGCTAGGTAAAACTTTATCTTACAATCTTTGAATAATTTAATTTTTAACTGCATTATTGCGTTTGTAGAAAAAATATTGTATGATACTTGTGTTTTAAGAGACTCATGTGAATTGCAGAACTCGCTTTGCTTATCCTGAAGAATTTTAAGACACATTCGTGCCTTAAAATTGTACTTTTAACACTTATATCATATATATAACTAATAAAACCGCTAAAGCAACAATCACAGAATTTGGTATTTGGAGATTTTTAAACATGCCCAAGTAAGCAGTGATATCGGCAGTGTTGCCAGATTTTTCAGTTTTGCGCTACACATAATAACTTTGTTATCTTAAAAGAAATGTTTGGCGGCCCAAATTTAATAAGATCCCAAATTTTCACTAGTTACTGAGATATGACAATACAACATTTTCAGTAAAAAATACAACAATGGTTCAATAATATTAAAACTGTTAAAGCTGCGTTAACAACACTCGTAGCTATTTTTCGCGAAGATACCATTTGTTACCATTTATCTGACTTTTTTTAAATTATGTTAAAGAACAGTGAGAGGGGATACACGGTAGCCCGCAGAACTAAACAATAGTATAGGCACTGTTGCCAGATTTTCTACCTTTGTGCAAAATTTAATTTTTACGTCCTAAATAAAATGTCCGGTTTATACAGGGTGTTCGAAAAATTTACAGTCAAATTTTAGGAAGTGATTCCTTAATAAAAAATATAAAAAAAGTTTTCATAAATATGGGCCCGAAAATGCAAAGTTTCTAAGCTACAAGGTGTTAAACTTACAATAAAAATTGATTTGTTGTATTTATCTCTAAAATCCCTGTTGATTGTTTTTGTAAAATTTGTCAGTGTCATTAAATAATTAAATCTAAATTATTTAGTCCCATGATGTCTCAGATGGCCCCTTATCGAAAATAATTGTGAAAAGAATGTACCCCTACTGACTTTTCTGCAATTTTTTTTTTATTTTTTTTTAGATTAAGCAACTAGATATACAACTTTTTGTCGCGTAATTTCTTTGCTACCTTAAATCGTTTTCGAGAAAAAAAAATAAAACCAATTCATTGCAACTCTCAAGACCTTATTAATAGTTAACTCCAGTGGCAAATTGATATTTAATTTTTAAAAGTTTTTCTTTAATCGGGTCAAGAGATTTGCAATGCTTTGGTTTAATTTTTTTTTGAGGCAAGATGAAAGAAAATACAAAATATAAAAAAATATATTTTTGGTGGTCTAATCTAAAAAAATTTAAAAACTACAGGAAAGTCATTAGGGTGCATTTTTTTTAGAATTATGACACACCGCTGAACTAAATAATTTTAATTTATTTAAGTCTAGACTAGGCCTTTAATAATAGAAATAGCACTGACGAATTTTGGGAAATACAGCTACAGGGTGTTTAGGATAATTACAAAAAAAACTATTTAAAAAAAAGTTTAAAACTCCTTATCTCAGAAATTATGTATTATCGGACCAATATAACTTGTTTTTATTTTTTTTAATAAGGAATCATCTGCTGAAATTTGGCCACGTATTTTTCAAACACTGCATTTTAGATATTTAACTTAAAAATAAATATACGTTAAAACATTTGTTCTAACTGCTAACTTACTGTTGTTTCAGCCTGTTAGCATCTCATCTCATCAACTGGTAGATATAGATTTTTAAAAATTTGGGTTGTTAATAAATCTGGCATGCTGAGTTTAATGCAAAAAAATAAATAAATAGGACTTGCCATTTATGAAACTATAACATAACCTATAGCGACAAACTGGGAAATCTGGCAGCAGGGCCGATATCACTGTTTAATTTTGCCTACTCTAAAACTCCCAGATATTAAATTTTGTAATCGCAGCATTAGCGGTTTTAAAGATATTTAAAAGTTGCAGTACCTTTTACTTACTCAATATATGAGAGCATATGCACTTTAGTTTGTGCATATGCTCTCACGGCGCGGCGCCCGGTTGCCAAATAAATCTCAGTATTATCCAATGTCGGACGTCAGATATACATCATCTGAGACATCGAAGTGTATTGCCTGGCATAGTGATCAGTGCCCAGCATGCGGGCGATCCGGATTCAATTCCCGGGACAGGGAGAGACATGTATAAATGCCAAATGTCTTTGCCGAGTTAAAACACTGCTTCTCGTGAGTTCAGTTAGGAAACGCCGGTCGCGGTTAGTAGTTAAATGGTTAGCCGCCTAGATGACATTACTTAGATGTCAATGGGGGCTGGTTCAGAGGTGGTAGTAATTTGTTTAATTTTCGTGGTGGGTCTGTCGCGTTGTCTGGAGGTACAGTAAAAATACAATATCTGCATGTTTACGTCCTTGGGCAACGCTGACAGAACTGAGGAAAATGGGTTAAATATCTTAAAATTTAGCACCCACGGTATCCAGTTAGGTTTTATACAAGCTTTTTTGGGCTGTCATAAATATTAAAAAAAACTTTCAGTTTTGTAGGTTAATCAAATATGCAGCGTAAACTACTCTGCATTAAAATAAACCGCGTGTTTTTTGACTAGTTTAGCTTATAACTTAAAACTCGGAATCTACAGAAATGACGTTTTTCATAAATACAGTAATAAACTAAAAGCCATAAAAAAATTATAAATTTAAACTCGCAAATTCGTATCTGTTAAACCTAACAAATTTAATTATTTTTAACTAGGTATTTTTCCTTTTTAAGTAGCTATTTAAATTTAATATTATTAATTGACATCATTACCCACTGTTAAGCAAACACATTATTGCTTTAAAAAGAGTACATACTTTTTTGCACGCTTTAGCTTTAGTTCTCAAAACAAAACTTACGTTTTAATCAAAAACTTGCTTTATCCCCAAAGCCTTTTCACCAAAACTTGATTAAATTTTCCATTAGTTTTTAAACTTTAAAAGAGCTTTTAATTTACACATTTTCATAAAGTAACGCGCTAAATAACACGGGAAAATTTCGCAGCATTTTCCGTAAAATGAAACTTTCCTAACTAAGTTACTGTCCCGACGCTTTAGATAAAATGTCACCAAAATAACTATACTCATGGTCATATATTACAGCAAAATGTGCTTTAAAATAAAATGTCCTAAACGTTGTTAATCTCTTTTGTAAACGTCACATTTCAGGATGAATGATTGTGGTGTAAATGCTTATTATGCATGCATACAATAAGTTATCCAGAGTGAATAATTGGGTACTTTGTTATTATAGTTTAAATTATTTAAATTTAAATATATATATTTATATAAACCTATATATATATATATATATATATATATATATATATATATATATATATATATATATATATATATATATATATATATATATATATATATATATATTTTATATATATATATATAGTAATATTCAGATAATATTGTGTATAATATATTATTATATAATAAATATATTATCAATATATATATATATATTATATATATATATTAATATATATATATATATATATATATATATATATATATATATATATATATATATATATATATATATATATATATATATATATATATATATATATATATATATATATATATATATATATATATATATATATATATATATATATATATATATATATAAGTAGCCCACACATTCGCCTCGGTTTTTCTACGAGAAATGAAAAGAGTTGGGGGAAAACTTTTAGCATAGTCATATGTGGGTCCATGAGGAGTATATTTCAAAATTATTTTGAAATATACAGAGTGAGCCAAAAAAAGGTACCTATCAAAGTTATATTTTTTCCTATGGAACATCCTATATTTTTTCATATTTTTAGATACTACAGACCAAATAAAGGTGACTTACTGTTATACTTCCTATACCTAAAACTAACCGTTTCTGAGAAATTTCGAGAAATTTAAAAATACAGACCATAATTTAAAAATTGTTTACACCCTGTAACATGTAACGAGCTATTCGTAATTAAATTTACTGTTAGCTTAAAGGTTAGAGTTAACTACCACATAAAAATGTTACCTCAATATGTTTATGTGGTACACTTAAAAATGCTTTTTGATACATAGAACATGTACGCCAAATTTTATTAAAATATCTAAAGTGATATTATGGATATTAATAATAATGTAAAATCCACGGGCACAAACTAAGCCACAACTAACCCCTTCAAAATCAGCCTTAAATGTCACTAGGGATTTGGACTCTTTTGAGGGTGATTTTGGGAGGGTAGAAAGGTTTTTGGGTTTTGTGCCCGTGAAGACATTTGATCAGCGTGTTGAAAACTATTACTTTGCAAAGTTAAAAAACAATTGGCCAAAAACCATTTTATATGGGAAAATTGCGTGGTCCTTTAAAATGCATTTATCTCGTTGTTCCTAGAGACCTAAATGAGGTACACGTTTTTGACGCGGAGGAATTATAGTAACTGCTTTTTTAATAAACAGGTCAATATACTAAGCTTAAAAAAAGTTATGCCATCTAAAACAAGTGGGGTAGGCCGTAGGTGGCGCCCTCTACCAGCAACATCAAAAGTATGAACGAATTTAAATTTCTTGTTTTAAAAAACCTCCAAATCCCAATCCTATACCCCTATGTCATTTAGTTAGGAAATTATTACGAATAAACGAAAACAAAATTAAAAGTATAACACCCTGTATCTTAGTTATTATCAAAATTGGGATGAGGCAAGTGTACGTTAATTACATTATTTTGACCTAAGGAATCTACTGTTGCTCTGTGTCCCATTACTTCTGGGACACCCTGTTTAACAAAATCTTTAGGGATCACTACATTTCCAATAAAAAATAAAACACCAATAAAAAAAGATGCATGTCTAAATTGTCCAAGTAAATATATTGGTATAACAACACAATATGAAGAAAATCGAATAAACGGCCATAGATAGACCAAAAACGCATCCACCGCCTAGCACAAGCACAAACGAACAACAAAGCAAGAGTTAATCTCAGATTTTGACAAAAATTATCATAAACTAGTTACTAAAAAGACACGCTGTAAAGGATAAGAAAGACATAAAAAAATGAACTTAGATTTACCACAAATTGATTGCTTAACAAAAGATACATTCAATGCACCAAATTAAAGAAATTAAATAACCACATCTTATTAACACTTTATTGGATCAAAAATTTTTCTGATATGTGTTTTAATGGTTGTTATTTGAATAAAAAGGTTATAAACAGACACAATGTTTGTTTTGGGTGTTTTTAGTTGCCTAACCATTTATTAATCTAAAATTACACATTAATAAAGACCAATATTAAATGATTACCACAACAAATAACAAAATATAACTATTTCAAGGGGATAGCCACTGTGACGACCAAAAAATAGCGATTTTCAAGATTTTTTTACCGGTAAAAAAGGAATTTTTGGATTGTTTTTTTTATTTTGTTAAGTACACATCCAATAATGTTTTCTTAAATTTTTATTAAAAGATATTAAATAGTTTATACAACAAAAACGATGCCGTAGAGCCTAAAAAAATCTCTTCGTGGTCGCATCGATTTTCCAAAAGCCGATAATCTGAAGAAAAATATATTTGTCATAATCTGTATGAATGTAGTTATCGTTGTACGTAGCCGTTTTTATTTTATTTTATTTTATTGTTTACAAAATGGTAAGCGATTAAAAATATTTTCATTTCTTCGACCGTATTTTTTGTTTTCAAACCTTGAAAAAATAGTAAAAAACCAAATTTTTCAAATAGGCTACGCTTAACTTTAGTCATTACTATGACGAACAAAACAGAAAAAAACTAAAAATCGGTTAAAAATTGTCCGAGTTATCGATGTGAAAAACGTCGTTTCGAGAAAAACGAGTTCAAAAGTTTTGGTTAGTTCTGGTTAATTCTATTTTCCTGCAATGAAATCTTGTATCTTTTAAAATTTTCATACCTAGTGTTAAACTATCGAGTCCTGGACCATATGACGGTTCTTTCTCTTCATCTTCAGGGGTCTTGCTGACTCTTTTGGCTTGACTTTTTTTATTAACTTTTGCTATGCAATCATGAGCAGCTTTAATCCGGGTAGAGTCACGGTCAGTGCAGTGTAACTTGAAATTTTGACACATATTTTTAAATACATAAACTTTAATTTAAGACATTTTTTACGCATCACTGTGGCTAATCCCCTTAACCAAATATACTTATAATCCGATATTAACCTTAATTATACAGTTATTTAATTTTTCTTGTTTGTATACTTATAGAATAATTGGATAATATCGTAATATTTAAATAAACAAATTTACAACATTACAGTATTCTAGAATATGCCAGAAACAGCATGAAAGTCATGTCTTAAAGGTATAAATTTAAATTGTAAATATAAAAAAGTAACAAGAAAAAAAGTTTTTTCATTACATTTACCTCTGAAGTTTATGCCTGTAGATACAAGTAAAAAACAAAGGCTTTAATAAGGAAAAGGCAGATTTGTGTGACAATGCTGCCTATTTCACCTGCTATTTAATTAAAATTAAGAAGGGTAAAATTGTGTTATTCAGGAGGGTCTGGAAATTAGAAATCTGAAGGGGATAAGGTACTTAAGGATAAATAGAAATTGTCCAATTAAGTTTTAGAAAGCTCGGAAAAGGTTTTAAAAATGAAGTAATGGGTCTGTTGAATATTAAAACGTTAGTTAAATACGCCGAAAAATGGGCCATTAAAATTTTTAATTATCCAGATTTGTCCATATTTTATACCAATCCGAAATATTGTATATTTACTGACAAGCGAAACAAATATTATATAAAGGTTAAGCATTTTCCAACGAACTTATATATAGTTAAATGTGTAATATTTCTTTTAAATCATTTACAAGGGTTTTTTAAATCTTTTGATTTTAGTATTTACTAGAGTTTAATATGCTACAAGGATATAATATGGTCATGAAAGTAACTAAAAAATAAATCAAATTTATACTCTTTTATAAAAGTGGTAAAGTACAAGTTGCTTTGTTGGAAGCTGCCAGGAAAGGAATTATACTGGCCAACTCCTCTAAGCAAAAGCAGTGAAAAAACCTATAGAAAAGCGACAGATATTCTACAGTTCGACGGTGGGCAAGAAGAGGAAGCCTTTCTGTGAGCGTGAAGTAAATGGAGTCCAGAATGCTTAGTGTTGTAGGGGACGCCATTCCCAGACATGAGAACAATATTCTAAAAACGGTCTGATTTGGGATACATAAAGAGTATACTGAGTATTCTGGCTTGAAAAAAGAATTCAAGCATTTTTAAAGCTGGCGAGGCTATGGATGTAATGTGTTTGTGTCAGTTAAGGTTATTCTCAAAAGTAAGGCCAACAAGATTAAACGACTCTTTGTTCTGCAGAACTTGGCAGCTCATATGTTCGGATGAGCAGTGGCAGACTTTTTTCGCAACATCGAACATGACTGTGTTTTCGAGGCATTAAATTGAACAAGATTTTTGGCGCCCCAATCCAAGATAAGTTTAAGGTTTTGTAAAAGAGATGTTTGCATTGACCTGCGCTTGTTTTCTAAATCAGAATTACATGGTGGCTTAAAGGCCCCCACAGACTACGGTTATTTTTATCCATTCGTATCGCGCACACATTACTGCGTAATTTGAACCTTTTTTTTGTTGCGTTCTGCGGTTACGTTATAAGGAGTAATCATTTTAAATAAAAATAACAAATATGAACATGTGCCGCTGTTCCCTTGGTTTCACTTATGCAAAAAAACCGTCAATTTTAAATAAAATCCTTACAATCTATCAGTAGGAATGCCACAAGTCGAACCGTCGTTCCAAAAATCAAGCGCCGGCAGAAATTTTTTTCGACGATACGGCATGACGGTTTTGCCCCACAGGCATCACTTTTTGGCATATTTTACACGCCGTTCTGTATCGCGGCGATACGAATGGATGAAAATAACCGTAGTCTGTAGGGACCTTAAAAAATTGAATACTAGTTTGGAGGGTACTATCGTCAGCAAAACTATAAATGGGATTGATTGTAGAAGAAAATAGATCGTTAATGTGTAGAAGAAAAAGCGGGTGTGCCAGCACTGAGCCCTGGGGCACCCCAGCATTAATTTGGTAGAAGCTGGAAAAATGACCATCTACAGTAACTAATATACGTCGATTAGAAAAGAAAGTGGTGAGCCAAGAGCAAGGCTTAGGTGAAAGACCGTAGGAAGGAAGTTTGTTAAGAAGCCCGTCATGTCAGACCTGATCGAAAGCTTTGGATATGTCAAGAGCAACGATCTGGGACTCACCAAGAAACTCAAGGGACTTGTTCCAGCTGTGGTTCTTTTGTGACGGAATCCATACTGTCTTGCAAACAACAAAAAGAAGAAATATAGGTCTATAGTTAGAAGGGAGAGTTTTGCATCATTTTTTGGGGACAGATTGCACACGTGCAGCTTTCCAACCCATATTATTTCTTGTAAATAAATAGGTTACCTTTCTTGCGGTGTGCTTTTTTATTGCTAGAAAAATCTTTGGGTTTAAATAAAATGTATATTTTAAATACTACTTTAAACTCAAATTAATGATATACGTACGCCATTAAAAGAAACTGAATTTTTATTTTTACAATATATGTGTTCCTTTTACATAATACCTACGCATTTAAGCATGTAACAGTATACTTTTAAGAAATATAATTTTTAGGTTTACATAAACTTCTTTATTTTGTTTTTTCCCATAATTATATAACTTTAATACTTTTTAGTTTAACTCTACCAAAAATGTTAATTTGAAAAGGTATTTATCAGGTTATAAATATAACAGAACTGCCTTTAAAACAAAAATATAAAACATTATTAGATCTAAAATGACAAAAACAATACCAGACAATAAAAACAAATGATATTTTTACGATATCTCACGTATTTATTATAGGTGGTACTTTCAGACCATTAGCCAAACGCATAAAAAAACTTAAAACATAAAACGCAGAATTCCACAAGTCAAATAGGTCAATAGTTTCTGTGTAAGCATAGTTCTGTACTTTGGAACTAGGATCAAAGCGGTCCGATCTTGGCAAGCATCCAGCGAAGGCTATCAAAAAAATATCTTTTTTTAATCTTTATGACACCCTACGAAGGTTTGTATGAAGTCTAATTACTAGGTACCGTAAGTACAGGGTTTTGAAATGTTTAACCCATTTATCCCTCCTATTCATTCAACACTATCTTAAAATCAAAACGGACGTTATAAGCACGGTAAGTTTAGAAATTCTTGACTGGGCTCCTAGCGTCGTCTTGTTCATACTGTCTAACTCGTACTGTAACAAGTACTACCAGACGTATATCGTAATATATTTTATTTCATATTGAAAGTCTGTTCTATATAATTATTTGATTTAAAAAATCCAAAAATTACATTATATTCTGAAAATTGCATCACCTTTGTTTCTCTAAAGGTTCTAGACAATGTTGTAGGTTGAATAAAAACTTTTCTCGGACGTCCATTGTCTTTATTTAATTATTTACAACGTTTCAAACAGTAAGTATCTCTAATCAATCAATCAATCAATCAATCAATCATTTATTAGTCTATAAAGATCATATACATGACGTTAGACAGGTCAAAATTAATATACCATAATAGTAAAATAAAACAAAAAAAATAAAAAAAAATAACCTTAACATAGATTAAAATGTAATAAAGACAGGACAAATATTAAAAGAGACTAACAAAAGGGACAAAATACAATCAATATAACAAAACTAACAAGTCAAAATTTTACTAAGACTTCATTTCCCAAAAATTCCGAAAAACTGTATAATACGTTCATAAATAAAATTCTTTCAGTCTTTTTCTAAATATGTTAGGTCCTCGATTCTTTAATTAATTCGGCATTCTATTGTAGATTTTAATGCAAGAATAATGGGGTGATTTTTCAAAATGGTCGTTCTGTGTTTTGGGATTTCTTAGCCAAAGTTTCTTTTTAAATGCCTCCTTATCCCTTATGAACATAAAGTGCACATTTCAAGATGTAAATAGATATTACTGTGAGAATTTTGTGTTTTTAAATGTTTCCTGCATGATTCCAATGGTTTCAGCCCGAATATGAGTCTGACTATTCGTTTCTGCGATACAAAGACTCTATTGATGGTTGTAGCTTGGCCCCAGAGCATAATATTGTAGGAGAGGAAGTGGTATGCAAGGGGATAGTATCCAGTTATCAGTGTATTAATAGGAACTGTATGTTTCAGTTTTAGCAAAGCATAGTATGCTCTGCTAAGTCCAGCACAAATGTGGTCTATTTGGGGTTCCCAGCTGTTTCTTGAGTCCAAATACGTCCACAAAAATTTCACTGATGCAGCACTGTCATTGATGTTAGCTCTTGGAGTACTATTATAAAAATGAACCGTCATTGTTTTTTCCTCATTCAAAATCAGTCCGTTAGATGAGCACCACTGATTCATACTTTGACTTACTAAGGAAATTTTTTCATAATGGTTCCACAGGTGCTCATTATCGGTTTGTAGTGCTAACATGTATAAGTCGTAGATGTCGTCTTTAGCTTTTTTAAGTCCGCAGTATACCAGTTGTTGCTCTTGGTCATTTTTTATATTATTCCTGGACAAGTGGAATTGTATGCCAAACAAATGTCTGAAAAAAGCTATCAAATGCCATATTTACATCCTCTGTGTACACCCCTTCCCAGTTCTCTGGCTTAAACTTTTTCTGAGATCATCTAGATTTTTTGTAGAGAGAGTTCTTATTTTCTTGATTTGGCTTTTAAGGTTTTTGGCTTTATTTCTAAATTAATTTTCAGTTCCTGTAGTGTATGGTCAGATAATTGGTTTTATTATGTTGCAACAGATAAGGTCCATCAATGTTTTTATCATAATCAATCGCGATTTTTTTGTTCCAAAGATTCTTGCGGTCCGTTGCAACAGATTTTAAGTTTTAAAAGAATCTAGTAAGTCTTTCAGTATTTATATTTAGCGTCGGTCTTTTAAAGCTACATATTTAAATACCACACAAATTATTTTCTTGTATGATTTCAACAGAAAGGAGATCAGAAGCTTGGTTTATAAATATGTCAACATTCCCCGTTTTTGAAGTGAATACTAAAAATCTAAGACTATGACAACGCCTTTATAAACCTAACCGGGTCACTATAATGAAGCCATGCCCTTTTTAGGTCTT